>PVIW01005746.1:27491-100321 GCA_004026585.1 Noctilio leporinus
AAAAAAAAAAAAAAAAAAAAAAAAAAAAAAAAAAAAAAAAAAAAAAAAAAAAAAAAAAAAAAAAAAAAAAAAAAAAAAAAAAAAAAAAAAAAAAAAAAAAAAAAAAAAAAAAAAAAAAAAAAAAAAAAAAAAAAAAAAAAAAAAAAAAAAAAAAAAAAAAAAAAAAAAAAAAAAAAAAAAAAAAAAAAAAGAAAGAAAACCAACCACCAACTTACACCATACACCAGAATAAACTCAAGATGTATAATAGACTAAAACAACAAAAAAATTGCCACCATAAATATAGGAAGCAAAATTTTAGCTATCCCACACAGCAATATTTTAACTAGTATTTCTCCAAGGTCAAGGGAAATAAAGGAACAAATAACCAAATGGGACTACATCAAAATAAAAAGTTTACTGCTCAGATAAAGAAAACATCAAGAAATATCCATATGGGAAAACATATTTGATAATGATACCTCAAACAATGGTTTGATCTCCAAAATATATAAAAACCTTATTATAACAACTCAATACTAGGATGACAGACAACCTAATTGAAAAATGGGCAAAGGATCTAAACAGACACTTCTCTGAGGAGGACATACAAAGGGCCCCTAGGCATATGAAAGAATGATCTACATCAGTAGCCATCAGAGAGATGCAAATTAAAACCATGAAACACCACCTCACACCTATCAGAATGGCCATCATTACCAAAGCAACGAAGAATAAGTGCTGGTGAGGATGTGAAGGAAAGGGAATCCTCATGCATTATTGGTGGGAATGCAGACTGGTGCAGCCACTATGGAAAACATTGTGGAATTTCCTCAAAAAACTAAAAATGGAACTCTTTTGTGACAATGATTCCACTGCTAGCTCTATACTCAAAGAACCCTGAAACATTAATTCAGAAGAACTTATACACACCTATGTTCATAGCAGTGCTATTTACAATAACCAAGTGCTTGAAACAGCCTAAGTGCCCATCAGTGGATGAATGGATCAAGAAATTGTGGTACATTTACACAATGGCATGATACACAGCAGAAAGAAAGAAGAAACTCCTACCTTTTGTGATAGAATGGTTGAAACTGGAAAGTATAATTCCTAATGAAATAAGCCCAGTGGCAAAAGACAAATACCATATGATCTCCCTTAATACAGGAGATTAATGACTAAAACTTACAGATGAACAGAATGGAATCAGAGACATGGGTGGGGAGGGTGGGGGAAAGCAGCAGAATGATGGTGACCAGAAGGGAGTGAGTGAAAGAGAAAGGAAGAGAGAGGGGTGGTGTTTAGATGAGGAGCTAATGTGAAAGATCCATGGACATGGACAAGGAGGTGGGGACTGACTGTGGGAGAGTGGAGGTAGACAGGGGAGAGCAGTGGGTGGGGGATGAAACAATTGTAATAAATGAAACAACAATAATCAATTTTTAGAAATCATCAAAAAAGCTTGGCACATTGGCCAAGATGAAAAGTGTGTAAACAGGCTGCATCTCCCTCACAACTAGAAGAAATTGATAATGACCTGCAAACTAAATAAAAACAATGCAGAAATTTCAGAAAATTGAACTGCATGGACATGCAACAAATGAAGAAGCAAAGAAATACTCAGCCAGACAAGTAGGAGAGGCAACACCAGGGGAAGAGAGTGGCAGCAGCAGCACCAGAGCTGAAACCACAGAGAAAAGCACAGTCATACATTTAAACCTGGACGTGATCCCAGGTTCTAGCACCAGGAAATATAGAGTCAGCAGCTATGACAGCAGTTCAGGGACTGAGACTGAGGTGAAAAGTGCAGTTATGTATTTAAACCTGGACAATATGAGAAATAACCTCATCAGTCCAAAACTCAAGAATTGGAGACAAAAAGTACAATGAATGTAAGGCTTTAATGAGGTCCTGACTGTAACATTCCCTCCTGAAGTAATAGGGACCCAAATATTTGGGGACTTTAAACTTATGAATGCAAAGTTAGGGTGGCCAAAGGCCAGGTGACCACCACCCATATGGCCAGAGGCCAGGTAGCCAGAGGGCAAAGAGAAGGGAGAGTGGCTAGAGGCCAAGTGGCCTGAGGTCACCTGGCCAGAGGCTGAGATGCTGGGGATCTTTCATGTGGCAAAAGGGCCAGGAGGGGACCCAAGAGAAAAGAGAAGGGAAGAGAAGAGAAGAGGAGGGAAGAGGGGAGAAGGGAAAGGAAGAGAAAGAAGAGAAGAGCCAAGAGTGAGTCCTTGGTTCTGAGGACATATAGTTAGTGGGATGGGAGTGAAGTTACGTGCTGGCCACATGGAAGATGGAGGACTCATGTTTCAAAGCCCATTTCCCTCTCTCAGTGGAGGCAGAGATTTTATAAGGAGGGAGAGGGGAACAGAACAAAGAAACCAGGGGAGGGGGTTGCAAAGTTCCCCACATGCCGATGAGCATAGTCTATTCTGATAAAGCCAATGATGATCTAGTGTGTGTCATCCTGGTTTAGCCATCAGGCTTTACAGTTGAAGGTTAGCAAATCTGGAGAGCTGGGATGATTGAAGGTCTGGATCTGTATCTTTTGAAGTTAGTTAGATGTAACTACCCAAATGTAGATAGGGTGGGGGGTCTGTTAGCTTTAATTCTTATCCTGCTCTAGACTATTTGTTCATTTTGTATATGTGACAGGGGCCAGGCAGTTAACCAAAGTTGTTTTAGGGGCTTTTCCTTGGGCACAGTAGTCCCCCTCCCCTTCCAAGCCTTGGGATGAATACAGTCTCAAGGTTTTTCTTTTCCCAGCTAGTGGAGATGACACACAGAGACTGTCAAGGGATCCCCATCCTGCACTATCACAGTTTACTTGTATTGTTTAGAATGCCTGGCAGCCTTATCAGACCAGGCTCAGGATTACTGGGTCAGCAGGTGAGACATGTTTCCCTTTGTTCTTAGTCTTTTGTCTGTAGGCTGTACTACTTTCAGTGGAAAGGTGCCAGCCTGCAAACCCAAAGGTTGCTGGTTCAATTCCCAGTCAGGGCACATAACCAGGTTGCAAGCCTGGTTTCCAGCCAGGTCCATAGCTGGAGGCAGGTGAAAGGCAACTTTACATTGATGCTTCTCTACCTCTCTGCCTCCCTTCCTTCCCCTCTCTTCAAAAATAATAAATAAAATTTTTATGACTTATGGCAGAAAAATAAATCATTAATATTTCTATTCATTACAGAGGCGATCCTGAGGTCAGCCTGTGCAGCCCATGGTTCCAGAGATGGGAAAAATATAGCCAGCAGCTGTGGAAGCAGCTCAGAGACTGAGATTCTGGTGAAAACCATAGTTATACATTTAAACCTAGGAAGTAATCCCTGGACCAGACCACACAGCCCACAGTTCCAGCGCTACAAAAAACAAATCCAGTGGCTGTGGCAGTGGCAAAGGGACTGAGGCTACAGTGCAAAGCAGTCATACATTTAAACCTGGGAAGCAATCCCAGAACCAGACCAGTAGCCCACAGTTCCAGCACTGCAAGAAATAGAGCCATATTGCTTCTGACTATGAAAACCAATGGGAATGGGAGTGGAGTAAGAAACTGCCAGCATCAATGGGTAAGCAGCATTGCTCCCTCTCAGGCCCCTCCCCACATACAGTGCCACAATGTGGTGAAATGGGTGGCCCTGCACTGATGAATTCCTAAGGCTCTTCCTCTTACAACATAATAAGTGCAACAGAGCTACCTGAGACACAGAGGCAAACACAGAAAGCTATCAAGCTGAAAAGATAGAGAAGAAAGGTAAAAAAACAGGGAGCAGATCAAGGTGCCAGAGGGAGACCTGAGAGATGAAGAGACAGCCAATCTAGCAGCCAAGGAGATAGCCAGTCTAACAGATACAGAGTTTAAAATGCTGGTGATTAAGATGCTCACAGACTTGACAGATATGCTTAAATAGAACAAATGAGGAAAGGGAGAAGTGAAGGCTAGGCTATGTGAAACAAAGAAAAATCCACATGAAACCAAGGGTGAAGGGAAGGAAACTGGTGTTCAAATAAATGATCTGGGCCCTGGCTGGTGGCTCAGTGGATAAGCACTGGCTTGTGAACCCAAAGGTTGCTGGTTTGATTCCCAAACAGAGCACATAGCCAGGTTGCAAGCCAGGTCTCCAGCTGGAGGCAGGTGAAAGGCAGCCATACATTGATGTTTCCTTATCTGCCTCTCTCCCTTCCCTTCTCTGGAAATAATAAATAAAATATTTTTTAAATGATAAAAGTAAATGCTTTTTAAAATAGATGATTTGGAATATAAGGAAGAAATAAACAGTCAGTACAGAAAGAAGGAAATAATTAGAACAAATCAGGATAGGTGTAGGAACCACTGGGACAACTTTAAACATGTCAATGTCTGAAGCACAGGGGTTCCAGAAGGAGAATAGGAAGAGGAAGAAGTTGAAAACTTATGTGAAAAAATAATGAAGGAAAATATCCCTAATTTGGTGAAGGAAATAGACATACAAGTCCAGGAAGCACAGAGAGTGCCTAACAAGCTATACCCAAAGAGAACCACACCAAGACATATCATACTTAAAATGCCAAAGGCTGAAGATAAAGAAAGAGTCTTAAAAGCATCAAGAGAAAAAAAAAAAAAGAGATACCTACAAAGGGGTTCCTATAAGACTACAAGCTGATTTTTCAAAAGAAACTTTGCAGTCAAGAAGAGCCTGGCAAGAAGTATTCAAAGTGATGAAAAGCAAAAATATACAACCAAGATTGCTCTATCCAGCAAAACCATCATTCAGAATGGAAAGGCAGATAAGGTGTTTCCCAGATAAGGCAGAGCTAGAGTTAATTTTAACCAAGCTATTGCTATATGAAATGTTAGAGACTAAGAAAAAGAGAATCAAAATTGTAAACATTAAAAATACAACAAACTCACAACGATCAATAACAGAATCTAAAAAATAAAAGTCTAAAAAACTAAGCAGACAACCAGAGAGGGAATAGAATCAAAGATATGGGGAACATTTGCAAGAGTGTCAGCTGGAGGGGGTAGGGGGAGAAGGGGGAAAAGGTGTAGGGATTAAGAAGCATAGTTGGTGGGTGCAGAATAGACAGGAAGATGGTAAGAAAAGGTAAAGCCAAAAAACTTGCATGCATGACCTATGGACATGAACTAAGGGGAGTGGCATTGCTGGAGGGAGGGTGTTCTGGGTTGAAGGGAGGAAAAGGAAAATAAATTGGGACAAATGTAACAGTATAATCAATTTTTTAAAATCTCTCCCAGGAAATTGTTTTAAGTGTAGGAAACCAGAACACTGATCCAAATTGTGGTGGCAGCCACAATCCCCACTGGGACCATGCCCCTTGTACAAACTAGAGAACCACTAGAAATCCAACTGTCTCTATGCCCCTTAAGGCATGGGGACATCAGTCAAAAGACTGAAGGTGCCCAGCAACTGCACAAGGCCTCCCACCCATCTCTAGAGCAGAACCTTGGGTAATTCTATTAGTAGCATACTGGAACAATTCTGAGCAGGCTCAACTCCAGGTCCAACTCATGGACATGGCTTAGGGAGAGCTCTATGCCCTAAATGTCAGCTTGAAGCAGCTTCAGAAGCCAGACCATCACCCGGCCTTCCCCAGAAAAGCAACAAAAGCGTCCTGAAATGTTAGGGTCAGAGACCCCATGTTTCCTGCCCCTAAACCTGCCGCCTGTGTCAGGACTTGTAAAACAGGCTGTGGTCGGGGGTCACTGTATTCTTGGAAACTGTGCCCTGCAGTCATGCAGAACCTGAGCTAACACTTGAGCTAAAACAAAGAGAGTGTGCGTCACCAGTCATTTACCTGATCATGTTGTTGGTTTCCTATTTTCCAAGGAAAGTAAGGCACAGCTGCTGGCATCCTGCTGAGAATTGGTTACCCTCTCCTATGAGCATTTTCCAGAAACAAAGACCATAGATATCTTTGACTTGTTCCCAGAGCAACCATCCCAGACCAGAGGACATTATTGTTTTACCTACACCCTGAACCCTGGAGCTGACCAGCAGGGTGACTCAACCCCACCCTGGGGGTCTGCTCTATGTCCTTAAAAATCTCTCTATCCCTTCCCTTGCTGCTGTTGTCTGCTCAGACTCAGCTCACTTGCTTGAACATCCTTCAATAAAGGCTTTAAACTGGAAAAAAAAAGTTTGACACAAAGGCTTCGAAGATGATTGAGCATCTGTTAAAATTGATCATGTTCTGGAAGGCCTGCAACAGGCAGGAACCCTGAGAATGTTGAATGTGTGCTGGCTGCAATCATCAAAGATCAGTGACTGACAATGAGGGAACTAGAAGTTGATCTGGGGATTCTAAAAACTACTGTCTCCAATATTTTAATACAGGATCTTTGCATGAAATGTTAGGGCAAAATTCAGGAAATTACAACAGGGCAGCTGATGTTGATTTCAACAAAGAATTTTTTTTCCCCCTTTTTTGGGTGTAGTTTATTATTTCTTGGCAGGATAAGTTATAAAAATATTTGGAACATTTAGATATTTTAAATTTTATTTTTATTGTTGTTGTATTGCATCCATCCCCTTTTTGCTCCCCTCCGTCTTCTTCCCCACCCACCCATTCCCACCCCCCTCCCCCGCCCAAAGTCAATCCCACCTGTTGTCCATGTCCATGGTTGCTTCATACTAGGTTCTTGTCTAAACTGCTCCCCTTCCTTGCCTCTTCATCTCCCCTACTCCCAACCCCCTTCCCCCTGACCACTGAAGGCCTATTCACTGTATTCATATATCTGGTTCTGTTTTACTTGTTTTTAGTTTTGTTCGCTATTGTCCTGTGATGGGTGAGATCATATAGTATTTGCCCTTCACTGACTGGCTTATTTCACTAAGCACAATACTTTCTAGTTCCATCCATGTTGTTGCAAAGGTTAGGAGTTCTTTATTTCTGCTGTGTAGTATTCCACTGTGTAAATATACCAGACTTTTTGATCCAATCATCCGCTGATGGGCACTTAGGCTGTTTCCAGCACATGGCTATTGTAAATAGTGCTGCTACGAACATAGGGGTACATAGGTTCTTATGAATTGATGTTTCAGGATTCTTTGGGTATAGTCCTAGTAGTAGAATCCCTGGATCAAAAGGCAGTTCCATTTTTAGTTTTTTGAGGAAACTCCATACTGTTTTCCACAGTGGCTGCATCAGCCTGCATTCCCACCAACAGTGTACAAGGGTTCCCTTTGCCCCACATCCTTGCCAACAGTTGTTGTTTGTTGATTAGTTGACGATTGCCATTCTGATAGGGGTGAGGTGGCATCTTATTGTGGTTTTAATTTGCATCTCTCTGATGACTAGCGATGTTGAGCATTCTTTCATATGCCTATGGACCCTTTGTATGTCTTCCTCAGTGAGTTGTCTGTTCAGGTCCTTTGCCCATTTTTTAATTGGGCTGTCTGTCTCCCTGGTGTTGAGTCACATTAGTTCTTTATATATTTTGGAGATCAAATCCTTGTCTGAGATATCATTGGCAATTATGTTTTTCCGTACAGTTGGTTCCCTTTGAATTCTGCTGGTGTTTTCTTTAGCTGAACAGAAACTTTCCAATTTAATATAGTCCCATTTGTTGATTTGTTCTTTTATTTCCTTTGCCCTTGGTGAAGTATCAGTAAACATATTTCAGTGTAGGATATCAAAAAGTTTGCTGCCTATATTTTTCTCCAGGACCTTTATGGTGGCACTGCTTATGTTTAAATCCTTTATCCATCTTGAGTTTATTCCGGTGCATGGTATAAGTTGGTGGCCTAGTTTTATCTTTTTGCATGTTGCTGTCCAGTTCTCCCAACACCATTTGTTGAAGAGACTGTTTTTACTCCATTTTATGTTTCTTCCCTCTTCGTCAAATATTAGTTGACCGTAGAGTCCTGGGTTAATTTCTGGGCTCTCTATTCTGTTCCATTGATCTGTATGTCTATTCTTATGCCAGTACCAGATAGTTTTATTTTATTTTATTTTTTAATTTTATTGTTGTTGTATTACATCCATCCCCTTTTTGCACCCCTTCTATCCCCCTCCCCACAGTACCAGATAGTTTTGATGACAGTAGCCTTGTAGTATTGTTTGAAGCTGGGTATTGTGATTCCTCCTACCTTGTTCTTTCTCAAGATTGCTGAGGCTATTTGTGGGTGTTTTTGGCTCCATAAAAATTTTTGAAGTATTCTTTCTATTTCTGTGAAGTCTGTCATTGATGTTTTAATTGGGATTGCATTGAATCTGTAGATTGCTTTGGGTAGTATGGACATTTTAACGATGTTAATTCTTCCCATCCATGAACATGGTATATGCTTCCATTTATTTGTATCTTCCTTGATTTCTTTCTTCATTGTTCTGTAGTTTTCTGAGGTCTTTTACCTCCTTGGTTAAGTTTATTCCTAGGTACTTTATTTTTGTTGTTGCTATGGTAAGTGGGATTTGTTTTCTCGCTTCTATTTCTGATGTTTCATTATTAGTATACAAAAATGCTTTTGATTTCTGGATATTGGCTTTATACCCAGCTATTTTGCTAAATTTGCTTATTAGGTTCAGTAAGTTTTTGGTGGAACCTATTGGGTTTTGTAGGTACACTATTATATCATCTGCAAATAATGACAGTTTGACTTCCTCCTTTCCAATTTAGATACCTTTGATTCCTTTTTCTTCTCTGATGGCTATAGCTAGAACTTCCAAGACAATGTTGAATAGAAGTGGAGAAAGTGGACAGCCTTGTCTCGTTCCTGATCTTAGGGGGAAAGCATTCAGTTTTTGTCCATTAAGTATGATGTTGGCTTCTGGTTTCTCATATATGGCCTTTATGATGAGGTATGCTCTCTCTATTTCCATTTTGCTGAGCATTTTTATCATAAATGGTTGCTGTACTTTATCAAATGCTTTTTCAGCATCTATTGATATGATCATATGGTTTCTGTCTTTCAATTTGTTGATGTGGTGTGTTACATTTATTGATTTACGAATGTCGTAGCATCCTTGCATCCCTGGGATGAAACCCACTTGATCATGATGTATTGTCTTTGTAATGTACTGCTGAATCCGGTTGGCCAATATATTGTTGAGAATCTTAGCATCTATGTTCATCAGAAATATTGGCCTATAGTTTTCTTTCTTAGTTGTGTCATGATCTGGTTTTGGGATTAGAATAATATTGGCCTCATAAGAAAGAGTTTGGGAGTCTTCCCTCTTCCTGATTTTTTTGGTATAGGTTGAGAAGGGTAGGAGATAGTTCTATTTCAAATGTTTGGTAAAATTCACCTGTGTATCCATCCAGTCCAGGGCTCTTGTGCTTTGGGAGATTTTGGATTACTTCTTCAATTTCACTAGCTGTCATTGGCCTATTCAGGCTTTCTGCTTCTTCTGGGTTCAGTTTTGGCACATTACACATTTCCAGAAATGTGTCCACCTCACCCAGGTTGTCATATTTCTTGTCATCTAGTTGTTTGTATTAATTTCTTACAATCTTTTGTATTTCTGAAGTATCAGTTGTGATTTCTCCTCTATCATTTCTAATTTTGTTTATTTGGGTTCTCTCTCTCTTTTTCTTGATGAGTCTGGATAAAGGCTTGTCAATTTTGTTTATTTTTTCAAAGAACCAGCTCCTGGACTTGTTGATTCTTTGAATCATAGTTTGAATTCTCTGAGTTATTTAGTTCTGCTCTGATGTTGATGATTTCTTTCCTTTTACTTATTCTGGGCTTTGTTTGTTGTTGCTCCTCTAGTTCCTACAGCTTTATGGTTAGGTTGTTTTTATAAACTTCTTGTGACTTTTATAGGGAGGCTTGTATTGCTATAAATTTCCCTCTGAGCACTGCCTTTGCTGTGTCCCATAGATTTTGGGCTGTTGTGTGTTCATTGTTATTTGTTTCCAGAAACTTTTTGATTTCATCTTTAATCTCATTGTTAACCCATTCATTATTTAAAAGCATGTTATTCAGTCTCCATGAGTTAGAGTATTTTTGAATTTTTCCCTTGAGATTGGTTTCTAGTTTTAAGCCATTGTGATTTGAGAAGACGCTTGGTATAATTTCAATTTTCCTGTATTTGTGGAGGCTTGTCCTGTGACCTACCATGTGGTCTATCTTAGAGAATGATGCATGTGCATTTGAAAAGAATGTGTATTTTGCTTCTTTGGGGTAAAAGACTCTGTATACATCAGTTGGGTCCATTTCCTCTAGAGTGTTGTTCAATGCCACAACATCTTTGGGGATTTTTTGTTTGGAAGATCTGTCCATTGTTGATAGTGGGGTATTAAAATCCCCTACTATGAGTGTGTTGCTGTCTATATCTTTCTTAAAGTCTTCCAAGATTTTCCTTATATATTTTGGAGCTCCTACGTTGGGTGCATATATGTTTACCAGAGTTATTTCTTCTTGATGGATTGTTCCCTTAAGTATTATGAAATGTCCTTCTTTATCTCTTTTTATGGCCTTCTTTGTAAAATCTATTTTGTCTGAAATAAATATTGCAACTCCAGCCTTTTTTCATGTCCATTTGCTTGATATATAGTTTTCCATCCCTTCACTCTCAATCTGTGTTGAAGTTTTGTTCAGAGGTGGGTCTCTTGAAGACAACATATATGTGGGTCATGTTTTCTCATCCATTTGGCTACCCTATGCTTTTTGATTGGCACATTTAATCCATTTACATTTAAGGTTATTAATGATTGATACTTATTTATTGCCATTTTCTCACTTTGTACCTGTATTTCTCTTTGGCTTTCTCTGTGTCTTCCTTTTATTTATTCATTTATTTTTAAAGTAGACCCTTTAGCATTTCTTGCAATGCTGGTTTGGTAGAGATGTATTCTTTTAGTCTTCTTTTGTCTGTGAAACTCCTTATTTCTCCTTCCATCTTGAATGAGAGCCTTGTTGGTTACAGTATTCCAGTATTCTTGGTTGCAGGCTTTTGTTTCCCATTACTTGAAATACTTTTTGCCATTCCCTTCTGGCTCGTATTGTTTCTGTTGAATAATTATTTGATAGCCTTATTGGAGTCCCCTTATATGTTATTTGTCTCTTGATGCTTTTAGGATTCTCTCTTTGTCTTTGAAATTAGCCATTTTAATAATAATATTCCTTGGTGTTGGTCTGTTTGGGTTGATCTTCATCGGGACCCTCTGTGCTTCCTGAACTGGATTAATGTTTTCACTCATCATGTTAGGGAAATTTTCTATCATTATTTTTTGAACAGGTTTTCCATTCCTTGTTTCTCTTCTTCTGGTATCCCTATGATAGGGATGTTATTATGTTTCATATTGTCCTGCTGCTCTCTTAAACCCTCTTCATTCTTGTTCAGCCTTTTTTCATTCTCTTGTACTGCCTTGGAGTATTTGTCTACATTGTCCTCCAACTCGGTGATCCAGTCCTCTGCTTCCTCTAGCCTACTGTTGATTCCTTCTACCGTATTCTTCAATTCAGAAATACTAGTCTCTACAATTTCTCCTGGCTCTTTCTGATAGTTTCTAAGTCATTTTTGATGCTGGTGTAGCTCTCAATAAGTTCCTTGTAACTTCCCTGGAGTTGTTTATAGTTTTCTTTGAGCTGGCTGAACTCATTGAGCGTCTCTATCATCCTTCTTTTGAATTCCTTATCTGATATATCATGTGTCTCTGTTTCATTTGGTGATCTTTCTGGGGATTCTTCCTTTCCTGTTGGTGATAGACTGATTCTTTTCTTCCCCCATTTTGGGTGTCTGTTGTTGCTTGTTCCCCACCCCCACCCCCCTTGGATTAATCTGCTTTGCTTCCTTGTCTTTGTTGAGCACCCATCTGTGTTAGGAGATTTGTGGAGTTCAGTGTTGTAGCCTCCTAGATTTTCTCCACTTTTGCTCTTGGTGTTGACTTTATGTCATTAACTTGGGCTGTCTTGTTGTATTCTGGATTGACTGTGTATGTTGCTCCTTTCCTTCCAGTTGGCTGATTGAGAGATACCCCTTCTATCTTGTCTCACACGCTGTTTTTGATCTGCTCCTAAAACAGAACCACCAGTCTGGGCAAAATAACCATACCTTCAGTGATTTCTTTCTCTTTTACTTCCCCTTTCAACTTCCCGTGAACATAACTATATACTCATACCCTCCAAGGTAACCCCTGCTCTTAATCACACCCTCAGCTGCAGTTGAGCCAGTCTTGATAGGGATGTAGATATATTAAGACTGTTGTATGAGGGCAAGAAATGATTGACTAAAGTATAGATATTTTTGAAGGGTGCTGAAGAGTAGCAAAGATAGCAGGGATATGAGAGAGAAAACCAACTTTTCTACTCTATAGAAATGAGGAGAGGGAGAATCAGAAAGCCTCAAGTATGAGTGAACAAGTGTAAGCCTATGTGTATAGTTGCTGCATCTGCCTCCCTGTTCACCCTTAATGATCCCTGATTGGTCCAGGTGGAGCCAGGACCTGTGGGCTTTTAGGAGGGAAATAATAATAATAATAATAATAATAATAATAATAAAGAAAGGGATTGGGTGGCTGTTCACCCTTTATGATCTCTGATTGGTCCAGGTGGAGCCAGGACCTGTGAGTTTTTAGCAGGAAAAAAAGAAAAAAGAATGAAGAAAGGGTTTAGGTGGCTGGGGAGGGGAGGAATACTTAGATGGAGGACTGGGAATGCATTGTAGATGGAGAGTGAGTAGACTTTAAATCAAGAGTAGGGGGAAGGTCTTGGGTATTTAGGTGGATTGAGGTACGGAAGGATTAAAAATATGTGAGTTAGGATACACTATGATATAAACAGTATTTACTTAAAATGCACTAATTGTGAGGCTTGGAAGTTACTTTTGAAAATGATATGTTAGGGATAAATAGTTCATGTATCTCTCTGTGTAATTCATGTGCTTGAGATTAGCAGCGTTCCATTTCCTGAGTCTGCCTCTTTTTCTTGGTCAGGTCTCTGCAGTCTATAGTCTAGCTGTGTGGTCTTGGAGTGGCAGGGCCTTTGGTTGTCACAGTCAGGGCTGATTCAGAGTGTCAGCCCCCATGTAGGCTGGGCCTCCATTAGACTAGCTGGGTTTCAGTCTTGCCAGTGTTCCTGGGCCCTCCCTTTTCTGCTTCTGTTTGAAGTCCAGCAGGGTGCTTCTGTGGTGTCTATGGCTGCTCCTCCCCCTCCAGCTCCTGGAGGAGGTTCCTGTCTGTGATGGGAACCTGGCTCCCCTGCAGGGTGGCCTGCAACCTTGCTGGCTTCTGTGATGACTGGCCCTGCCACAGCTCCCGGAGGAGGCAGCCCCTGTCTGCCAACTGTGCCCAGGGTTCGCCAATAGTACCTAGTTCCCCCGGGGTTGGGGGGTGCCAACCCTCCAGGCAGTCCAGCTCTCCGAGGAGTCCTTCATGCCGCTTCTGTGATGCGTGCCTTGTTCCCTAGAGCAACTGCAGCATAGACTTTGTTGCCTGCAATGGTAGTTGCACCAGCTAGAAGTTCCTGGCACAAAGTTTGGAGTTTCCGCAGGAGCCTGGGGGCCAGTGTGGGTGCGCAGGGCTGGGCCTACCCCCTCTCAGGGGCTTCAAGCCGTTCTTTCCTCGGTGGTGCAGCGGCAGCGTTTTTGGCCCTCTCACCGCTCCAGCCTGTGGGCTTCCCCATTCCCCCGCTCCTGCTCCCTGCAGGACTCTGCTCTACCACCTCAGGCCTAGTGAGGTGCTTCCTGTTGCTGTTGCCAGAGCGAGGCTCTCACACAGTCCCTCCCCTGCAGGAGTTCAATTCCTAGTTTTCTCCGGCATTTGCCCTCACTGCTCACACTTCACTGCTGAGATTTCTAGTCGCCAGGGAGCCTGGAGCTGGCTTCAGTTAAAGACGCCTCTCTGGGTAGAGCCGCCACTGCCCAGAGCCAACCTCAGCCCACTGGCAGGTTTGGAACTGTCTCATCTGCTCTCTTGCAGGTCTCTGCTGCCTCTGGGCTGTGCTCCCCTGAGTCCAGATGCTTACCACTCCAATTCTTAGGGACATGCAAACATCTCATGCTCCCTATCCTGTCCTCTAGCTGCTCTGGTACTTGAGAACACCATCAGCACTGCTCTCTACTCTGTCGCCATCTTTCCTCTGATCGCAACAAAGGATTTTGCAGAGTGTTTTGAGCAGTGGAAGAGATACTGGGAGAACTGTGTGAGGTCCCAAAGTGCCTACTTTGAAGGAGGCTGTGGCAACATTGTCCCATGTACAACGTGTCTTGTTTCTTGTATCTTCTTCAATTAATGTCTCTGTTTAAAAAAATTTTTTTCTTTAAAGATTTTATTCATTACTTTCAGAGAGAAGGGCAGGGAGGGAGGAAGAAAAGGAGAGAAACATCAATGTATGTTTGCCTTTCAGCTCCAGACCTGGCTGGAGACCTGGCTTGCAACCTGGTTATGTGCTGACTGGGAATCGAACCAGTGACCTTTGCGTTTGCAGGCCGGTACCAATCCACTGAGCCACATGAGCCAGGAATGTCTCTGTTTTTCATAGTATGTGCCTGGATACTTTATGGACAGACCCTGTAAAATAGCTACATTTACACATTGGAATACTATTTGGCCAAGAAAAGAAGATAATTTTATCCTTTGCAACAGCATGGTTGGACCTGGAGAACATTACACTCAGTGAATAAGGCAGTCAGAGAAAGACAAATACCATACGATTTTACTCATGTGGAATCTAATGATCAAACTGAACTAACAAGCAAAATAGAAACAGACTCATAGCAGATTGACAGCTCTGAGGGTTTGGGGGTGCAGGGATTGCACCCCCCAAAAAAGAACTCATGGACACAGACAACAGTGTGGTGATCACAGTGGGGAGCAGGGTGGGTGATGATGGAACAGGGTATAGGGTGTGTAAATGGTAATGAAAATATACTAATTTTCATTAAAAAAATTTAAAAAATTTTTAAAGAAATCTGCCAAATATTTTTCTATATATAGGCAGAGCATTCCTAGTTTCTAACTGCTTTCAGGATTTTTTTTTTTTTGTCTTTAATTTTCACAGGAGTGATTATAATATGTCAGAGTGGATTTCTTTTGGTTTAACCTATTTGGGTTTCACATACCTCTTGAATTAAATGTTTATACTTTTTAACAAATTTTGGAAATATTTAGCCTTTATTTTTTTCAAATATGTTTTTCTTTTTCACACTTTCTTCTCCCCTTCTGGGACTTCAGTTATACAGATTAGATCTTTTGTTATTATCCCATAGGTCTCTGAGGCTCTGTCATTTTATCTCCACCTACTTTCTCTTAGTCAAATTGGATAAATTTTATTGATCTGTCTTCGATATTCTTTTGTATCTTATCTCTATTCTTGAACCCACCCAGTTAGTTTTTAATGTTGGTTATTTGCTTTTTTAATTCTATAACTCCCCTTTGGTTGCTTTTATTTCTTTACTGAGATTTTCTATTTTTTCAAGAGTATTTCAAGACTATATATAATTGCTCTTTGAAGCATTTTTATAATAGCTGCTTTAAAATCCTTATCAGATAATTCCAAAATCTGAGTCATCTCAGTGTTAGCATTTGTTGATTATCTTTTCAGCTTCCTATTGTGATTTTCTTGATTCTTGGTATAATGAGTGATTTTATTTTGTATTCTGGACATTGGGATTATCATGTTATGAGACTCTGGATCCTATGTGAATAGTCCATTAACAGAGTCATTCTGTTTTGGTTAGTATGCTGAGCCTAGCATACTTTTGTGGGCTGCAGTTTCATTGACAATTTTAATTCCGAGTCCTTGCAGTATTCTTCTGATGTGTTTTGTCTGTGAGCTATTAAAAAGATGCTCTGAAAATCTGGGTCTCAATCCCGTTAGAAGGGTAGTAAAGTGCTGTCTCCAGGTTTCTCTGGTTGTTTGCCTTCCATCTTTCATAGTCCTTGTTTCAAACAGAATATTTATATCCTCTCAAAATTCATGTGTTGAAGTCCCAATACCAAATGTGATGGCATTTAGAGATGGGGCCTGTGGGAGGTGATTATGTTTAGATGAGATCATGAGGGTGGAGCCCCCATATGAGTTTAGTGCTTCCCTAAACCCTGCCATCAGAAGCATGTAATAAGGAAAAATCGTGTAAGCATACATCATAAAGGAAGCAGCCCAGGAAGTAAGCTCTCACCAGGCATGGCATCTGCTGGCACCTTGATCTTGGACTTCTGGCCTCCAGAATTTTGAGAAGTAAATGTCATCTGTTTAAGTCACCCAGCCTATGGTCTTTTGTTGCAGCGGCTGGATTAAGACGGTCCTCTTATTGTCAGTTATATTGTGTCTATGGTTTTAGTTGTACTTACTGGAAAGAATAGGGAGAGATAGTACGTACATCATCTTGTCTGGAACCCTTGCAGATTCTTTGAAAAACAAGTTTTTGATTTTATAAAACTTGATTTGTGGATTTTTTTTCCTGCTCTAGTTCATGCTTCTTGTGTAAGGCATTTTTTTCCAATCCCAAGATCACTATGTTATTTATTATTGCTGCATAATAAATTACCCCCAAATTTAACAACTTAAAACAGCAAACATTTATTATTTTCAACTGTCAGGTTTTGTTCAGACTGCAGTCTCACTGAAGCACTTTCAAAAGACTATCTGCTACCAAGTTCACATGATTGATGACAGGCCTTCCATTTTCACCATATGGTCTCACCTAATGATATAGCAGTTGCTCGCCTAAAGTGAATACTAAGAGGAGGGAGAGAAGGGGAGAGAAAGAGGGAAAACACACAAAAATGAAGCTGCAGTCTTCTAATAGCCTGATCTTGGGAGTCACATCCATCTCTCCTGCCATATTACATTTGCTAGAGATGAGTCACTAAGTGTCTCATATCACAGGAAGGAAAATTAAGTTTCACATCTTGAAAGAGGGAATATCAGAGAATTTGTGAACATCTCTTTAAATCACTACAGCACTTAAATATTCCTAGTATATTTTATTTTTGGAGTTTTATAGTTATAGTTCTTAAACTTCTGCCTATGATTCATTCCAAGCTAAATCTTGTATAAGGTGTGAAATTATTGAGTTTCTTTTTCTCCTTTGCATATGATTACTTATTGATACAATTATCTTTCTCCACTGAATTCCCTTGGCTCCTTTATTGATAATTAATTAATAATATATACATGGGGTTATTTCTGTTCTCTCTATTTTTTTCATTTATCTGTATGTCTGTCTTCACATTAATATCACACCGTGTTGATGTCTGCTGCTTTCTGATGCCTTCAAATAAAGTAGATTTGGCTATTAAAAGTATTCTACATTTCCATATGCATTTTGGAATCAACTTGTCAGTTTCTACAAAAAAGCTTGTTGAAATCTTGATTAGGATTACATTATTCTTTGACAAATTTGGGGAGAACATGTTAACAATATTGAGTCTTTCAACATATGAATACAAGTTATTTCTCCATTTATTTAGGTGTCTAATTTTTCTAGCCATATTTTGTAGTTTATTCATAGTGTGTAGACCCTGCACATCTGTTGTCGTATCTGTGGGCCTGGAGGTACTGAAGAAAGCCAGATGTGACTCTCCAGTACAGAGGTTCAACAGTATAGCTAAATGATTGAAAGAGTGACAGAAGAAACAAATTAGTGGATTTCTGGGGCCAAAATACACAAGTTTGCTCCTGATGATCCTTTTAGTTTAGACTGAGAATAATCCTTAGCCAAAGACTGCTGCTTGGAAATCCAGGTGGGTTTACATTGTCATTGTTAGTTAGGAGGGGCTTGGGGGACCTAAATGGCTGAGCTCAGTCTGATCTCAGAGCTTCCTCTTGTCTTATTTCTCAGGCCTGAGGCTTGTGAACTCATCAGGAAAGTCATCTTCCTATGGCTGTAGCTCAGGTCAGTGTTGCAGGCATTGTTCTAAGCACTTTACAGATGTTAATTAATTTACTCTTTATGACAAACCTGTTAGGAAGGTGCTATTTTTATTTCCATTTTTCACAGAAGGAAAAACTGAAACATTAAGGAGCTTGCTCATATACAACTGGCTGGTGGTGGCTGTTTAACAAATATTTATTGCCCAAGGATATGAATAAAAACATAGACTAATATATAGAAAATGTCCCATAATACATATTTGTATTGTGTTTATACTATATTCTTTAAAAAGTTAAAATATGTCCTATACGATGAAGAATGTATACAATACATCCATTTAGTTTAAAGATTTATAATAAAATAGTATATCCTGGTGAGGTTGAGAACATTACAGGTATGTTAGAAGTAACTCCTTTCCACCTGCTGTGCCCCTCTGATCATAGACACCTTTCTTCTGACTAGAGATGATCACGTTTCTAAATTTTGTATTAACCATTTCCTTATTTTATAGTTTTCCTTTCTGTACATGTAATTTAAAACAATATATTAGGTCAAAGTATCTGAAATTGTGTATAGGCAATTTCAAATGGTTTAACCCAGGCATTTTTCAGTGGTGGAAATATTGCTCCAAGGGGGTGAAAATTGGTTCTCAGTTAGGGGAGGCAGAAAAACAAAAACAAAAAACAACACCTTAGATATCACAGTGGTTTGTGGTGCTCCAATAAGCTACAAAATGTGGACAGATATATGGTATATCTGTGGTATTAACATTTCATGGGAGATTGACATTTTAGGGATAAAATGTTCAAAAAGGCTCTTTCAGCAGGTGATAAAGAGAAATAGGTTGAAAAATACTGGTTTAACCTAACATTATTTAGTTTCCCCTGCTGCCCCAATCCCCACTGGTTTTTACAGTCAAAGATCATGGAGGTTTATCTTCCTGGTGCTGGAACACTTGGCTGTGAGGTCTGGCCTGGGACAAGGATTGCTTGCTCCCATGGTATCCGTCCCAATTTTTATCCACCACATACGGAACCATCTGTCCTGTTGCTGCCATCATCACCACTTGTCCAAGCCACACCAACCTCTTTGCTCTGTCTCCGCCCCTCCTATCCATCTGGATTAATGTGGCTTCTTTAAATCTTTGATTGTTGGACTTCCACTTCCATGTAGCTCAATTTTCTGACAGTTCTGGTTATTTGTTTTTGAGATCTGGTTGTAATTCTTTCTATGATTGCCCAAGGAGGTGAAGTATGTCTACATACACCTCCATCTTGACAGGAGTAATTCTAAACCTTTTTGTTACAGAACCAGCCAATGGTGTTCTGGAATAGCTGTGGGTTTCGATTGCCCACCACCAAGAATCGTGACTCCCATGCAAGAGTTTGGTGAAAAAGGAAATGGGTTGTTTACTTGAAGAATGCACAGATTTAGAATAATGGCAGATTTCTGCTGTTAACTCTAGCTCACTTAAAAAATACCCCAAAACATACAATCCTGCTTCCTTTTGACAAACCATGTCAGTTTCAGAATACACCATTCAAGATATACCTTTCAGAAAAGCAGAAGTTTGACCTAGCTGGTATGGCTCAGTGGATTGATCTCCAGCATGTGAACTGAAAGGTGACCAGTTCTATTCCCAGTCAGGGCTCCTGCCTGGGTTGTGGCCAGTTCCCCAGATGGGGGCATATGCAAGGCAACCACACATTAATGTGTGTCTCCCTCTCTTTCTCCCTCCTTCCCCTCTCTCTATAAACAAATTTTTTATATATATATATATATAAAATTATATATATATTATAATATATATAATTATATTATATTAAATTTATATTAATTATATTAATTATATATATATAATTATATATAATAATAATAATAATATATATATATATATATATTTTTTTTTTTAAAGAAAGAAAAGCAGTTGTCTGCAGCTCAGCATTCCTGGTCACAGTTCAGCTGTAAGCATCTTTCATGAATCTGGGTGGCTAGGCAGGTTCTCCTGTCTTCTCCAGGCAGACTTCCAGGGAGACCTCCTGACCTCACTGACCTTCAGACCTCCTGGCAGACCTCCTCTGCAGACCTCTCTGACCTCGTGTCTCTCCCTGCTGACATTCAGCTGGCTCTAATTTAAATGCTTAGCTCAAAACTTCCTTTGTGACCTCATATCTAGCCATTTTTGTCAGCTCCCTAGTATCTTTGACCTTCTTTCAGCTGCCACCTTTAGTCAGGGAAAGAGCTCCCAGCTAAGTATGGGCATCTGAGGTAGGCATCCAACACCCCACCAACCCCTCACCCCCATACCCACTGCTATGGCATGAGTCCCTGAAAGTTCTTATAGTCATGTACACAATTTGCACTGGGAGGCAGCCCTCTTCCCTTCAGGAAGACATGGGTATTAACTTACCTTTTGTTATGTAATGTGTGATTAAATGTTGTACTTGTCATTTTGTGGGTACCCCTGATTGTGGGGGTGTTCCCTTATGATCAGGGGATCCATGCTTTGTACCCAGTTACGCTCTATTTTGACAGAAATTTTAATTTTGCTAATTTATTGAGTAAGAAATTGCACATTGTTGTTTTAATTTATGTTTTCTTGAAAACAAATGAGGTAGGCATCTTCTGAGATAATGGATCTCAGATCAATAAGATTACACCTGAATCAATCCTTCCAGGCTAGCAGTTTCTTAGCCAGGCAGCTGATCACAGTCTGATCACAATGAAACCTGAAAATGGGGATAAAGAGAAACAGTCCATCACCAAAAGGAAAGGAGAAATCCACAGAAAGATCACTAAATGAAACAGAGGGAAGCAAACTATCAGATACGGAATTCAAAAGAATGATGACAGAGGAGATCAATGAGCTCAGTGAGCTCAAAGAAAACTGCAAACGACTCCAGGGAAGCTACAAGGAACTTACTGAGAACTACATTAACACCATCATTAAAAAGGACAAAGAAACTAAGAGTAAAAGCCAGGAGGAAATGAAGAATACAATTTCTGAATTGAAGAATACAGTAGAAGGAATCGAGGAAGCAGAGAATCAAATCAGTGAGCTGGAGGACAACACAGAAAAATATTCCAAGACAGTGCAACAGAAAGAAAAAGACTGAACAAAAATGAAGAGGTTTTAAGATAGCTGCAGGACAACATGAAATGCAATAATATCCATATAGGGATACCAGAATGAGAAGAGAAACAAAGAATGGAAAACCTGTTCAAAAAAGTAATGATAGAAAACTTTCCTCACATGATGTGTGAAAACATTACTCAAGTTCAGAAAGCACAGAAGGTCCTGATGAGGATGAATACAAACATACAAACATACCTACTCCAAGACACATCATTATTAAAATGGCACATTTCAGAGACATAGAGAGAATCCCAAAAGCATTAAGAGAGAACAGCAAATAACATATAAGGGGGCTCCAATAAGGTTACAAAATGACTATTCAACAGAAACAATACAAGCCAGAAGGGAACAACAAAATATATTCCAAGTAATGGGAAACAAAGGCCTGCAACCAAGAATACTCTACCCAGCAAGGCTCTCATTCAAAATGGAAGGAGAAATAAGGAGTTTCCGACAAAACAAGACTAAAAGAACACATGTCTACCAAACCAGCATTGCAAGAATAGCTAAAGGATCTGCTTTAAAAAGATGAAGAAACAGAGAAAGATAGAAGGAAACACAGGTACAAAGTGGGAAAATGGCAATAAATAAGTATCAATCAATAATAACCTTAAATGTAAATGAATTAAATGCACCAATCAAAAGACATAGGGTAGCTGAATGGATAAGAAAACATGACCCACATATATGCTGTCTTCAAGAGACCCACCTCAGAACAAAAGATCGACACAGATTGAGAGTGGAGGGATGGAAAAATATATCAAGCAAATGGACATGAAAAAAAGGCTGGAGTAGCAATACCTATTTCAGACAAAATAGATTTTACAATGAAGGCCATAAAAAGAAATAAAGAAGGATATTTCATAATACTTAAGGGAACAATCCATCAAGAAGAAATAACTCTGGTAAACATATATACACCCAATGTAGGAGCTCTGAAATATATAAGGAAAATCTTGGAGGACTTCAAGAAAGTTATAGACAGCAACACACTAATAGTAGGGGATTTTAATACCCCACTATCAACAATGGACAGATCTTCCAAACAAAAAATCACTAAGGATGTTGTGGCATTGAATAACACTCTAGAGGAAATGGAACTAATATATATATATATATATATATATATATATATATATATATATATAACTTTTTATACCAAAGAAGCAAAATACTCATTCTTTTCAAATGCACATGGAACATTCTCTAAGATAGACCACATGGTAGGTCACAGGACAAGCCTCCACA
Source organism: Noctilio leporinus (assembly GCA_004026585.1). Lineage (NCBI taxonomy): Eukaryota > Metazoa > Chordata > Mammalia > Chiroptera > Noctilionidae > Noctilio > Noctilio leporinus. The sequence goes on from PVIW01005746.1 coordinate 49,624, forward strand.
AATACAGGAAAATTGAAATCATACCAAGCATCTTCTCAGAGCACAATGTCTTGAAACTAGAAATCAATCTCAAGGGAAAAAACCAAAAACACTCTAACTCATGGAGACTGAATAACATGCTTTTAAGGAATGAATGGGTTAACAATGAGATCAAAGATGAAATAAAAAAGTTTCTGGAAACAAATGACAATGAATACGCAACAGTCCAAAACCTATGGGACACAGCAAAGGGAGTCCTCCGAGGGAAAAACAGCAATACAGACCTACCTAAAAAGGTTACAAGAAGTTTATAACAAACAACCTAACCATAAAGCTGCAAGAACTAGAGAAGCAACAACAAACAAAGCCCAGAGCAAGTAGAAGGAAGGAAATCATCAAGATCAGAGCAGAACTAAACAACCTAGAGACTCAAACTACAATTCGAAGAATCAACAAGTCCCAAGGCTGGTTCTTTGAAAAAATAAACAAAAACTGACAAGCCTTTATCCAGACTCATCAAGAAAAAGAGAAAGAGGACCCAAATAAACAGAATCAGAAATGACAGAGGAGAAATCGCAACTGATACTTCAGAAATACAAAGGATTGTAAGAAATTACTACAAACAACTATATGACAAGAAATATGACAACCTGGGTGAGGTGGACACATTTCTGGAAATGTATAATCTACCAAAACTGAATCCAGAAGAAGCAGAAAGCCTGAATAGGCCAATAACAACTAGTGAAATTAAAGAAGTAATCCAAAATCTCCCGAAGCACAAGAGCCCTGGACCAGATGGATACACAGATGAATTCTACAAAACATTTAAAGGTGAACTAACTCCTATCCTTCGCAATCTATATAAAAAAATCCAAGAGTAGGGAAGACTCCCAAACTCTTTCTTATGAGGCCAATATTACTCTAATCCCAAAACCAGGTCAAGACACAACTAAGAAAGAAAACTATAGGCCAATATCTCTGATAAACATAGATGTTAAGATTCTCAACAAAATATTTTCCAACTGGATTCAGCAAAGATCATACACCATGATCAAGTGGGTTTCATCCCAGGGATGCAAAGATGGTACAACATTCACAAATCAATAGATGTAATACACCACATCAACAAAATGAAAGATATAAACCATATGATCATATCAATAGATGCTGAAAAAGCATTTGATAAAGTATAGCAACCATTTATGATAAAAACCCTCAGCAAAATGGGAATAGAGAGAGCATATCTCAACATCATAAAGGCCATATATGAGAAATCTGAAGCATCATACTTAATGGACAAAAACTAAAAGCTTTCCCCCTAAGATCAGGAATGAGACAAGGCTGTCCACTTTCTCCACTTCTGTTCAACATTATCTTGGAAGTTCTAGCCATAGCTATCAGAGAAGAAAAAGGAATCAAAGGTATCCAAAATGGAAAGGAGGAAATCAAACTATCATTATTTGCAGATGATATGATAGTGTACATACAAAACCCAATAGCCTCCACCAAAAACTTACTCGACCTAATAAGCAAATTTAGCTAAATAGCTGGATATAAAGTCAATATCCAGAAATCAAAAGCATTTGTGGATACCAATAATGAAACATCAGAAATAGAAGTGAAAAAAAAGTGAAAAAAAAAAAAAAAAAAAAAAAAAAAAAAAAAAAAAAAAAAAAAAAAAAAAAAAAAAAAAAAAAAAAAAAAAAAAAAAAAAGAAATAGAAGTGAGAAAACAAATCCCATTTACTATCGCAACAAGAAAAATAAAGTACCTAGGATTAAACTTAACTAAGGAGGTAAAAGACCTGTACTCAGAAAACTATAGAACATGGAAGAGAGAAATGAAGGAAGAATGACTGGATCAAACAACTTTGGTACATTTACACAATGGAATACTATACAGCAGAAAGAAAGAAGGAACTCCTACCCTTTGCAACAACGTGAATGGAACTGGAGAGTATTATGCTTAGTGAAATAAGCCAGTCAGTGAAGGACAAATACCATATGATCTCACCCATTACAGGACAATAATGAACAAAACTAACAACAAGCAAAACAGAACCAAATATATGAATACAGTGAATAGGCCTTCAGTGGGCAGGGGGAAGGGGGAAGGGGGATTGGGGAGGAAGAGGCAAAGACGGGGAGCAGTTTAGACAAGAACCTAGTATGGAAGAACCATGGACATGGCCAACAAGTGGGATTGACTTTGTTGGGGAGTGGGTGGGTGGGGGAAGGGGACAGAGGGGAGTGAAAAGGGAATGGATGTAATACAACAATAAAATTAAATTAAAAAAATAATTACATAAAACATACATTTTAACTTATTGACATTATCTTGTATCTTCTTAAAATAAGTTTGTCTCCTCCCAAATGTTTTTATATTAAAGGCATTTTTATTATGAAATGAAAAAAAATAATGACTATGTTTACGTATTTTCATATAAGAATATATTTATTTCAAAATATAACTTTTCTGGTATGTTGTTTATTTTACTAAAATTTTGCCACTTTTTTGCACACACCCTGTATATTATTTATCTTCTAAAAGATAGAGAAAAGAAGATAGACCAATGAGGGACTTTGAAACCCAAGGAATGACGGTGTGAGTTCCTGGGTTTTTGCCTCATGTGTATAAGAATTGGAGCAGCGGTAGCCAGCAACCTAAAAAAGCTAATGGGAATAAACAGAAAAGCTCTAAGAAAGCCTGCTTTCTTAGCCAAAAGAGCAAATAGAAAATCCTAAGCAATGACAGCTGTGCTCCAGGCAGATACCATAGCTCCTACCACCCACTGGCAAAGGTCAAGTGCGGATCCTAGACTCCACAGGTCCTAGTGTCCTTGCTGAGTGGTGTCAGAGAAGACTGCATAGGGAGACAGAACTTTTATCCCCACTACTTGGAATAAACTGGGACAAGTGTCAGTAATGAGGAGTTCCCACTTCAGGTGGCATGAGACGCCAAATGGGAACCTATTATTTCCACCTATTTTTTGAGCTCTGGTGAAGGAGACATACAGATATGTGAGGAGGCTGGGCTCATGCTGGGGGATGCTTGATTGCTCTGAGTCATCCAGCAAAATGATAGGAAATGAATGCTCTAAGTCCGTCCCAGAGCCCAACATCTCAGCCTGGGAGTTCCTGTTCAGTAGCTGAAGCCCAAGCTTCTGCACTGCCTATTTGTAGTCTCTTTTAGTAATAATTTTTATTTTGAAAAACAAAACTTTACAGAAATGTATAAAGAATAACATGACAAACCACCATGGACCCACTACCCAAAAGTGACAGTTACTATTCTTTTATTTGTTTTGTAATTTTAACATGTAAAATGTTACAGATAAAGTTGAAGTTCTCTTATTCCTCCAGCCTGAGTCTCACCCTCCTCCCATTCTTCAAACTGACAAAATCAGTCATAAATTCAGCATTTATCTTCCATTTTGCTTTGTGTTTATTTTTAGTTATCTATGTTTTGAATAGATAATTCACTCATGTGTTTCAAAACTCAAAAAGTACAGAAGGGTATACAGAAAAAAAGCCCCCTTTCATTCTGTGCTGTAGCACACCCATATGTAGAGAGCCGTGAGCAACAGGGGGCAGTCTTGAAGCAGAACACCCCTCCTAGCAGGAGGAGAGAAAGAAGGGCCCACTGCCCCTCATTCAGGATTGTTTCCCAAAGCTGCAGTTGTTACCTACTTTTGCACACTGTTGGCTGGAGTTTACTGGTACAGCCACATTTCACCGTGAGGAGCTGGGAGGTGTATGGTGTCTTAATTGACTTTGGTTGGCTGTGTTCCCATTGGTAGGTGAAGAAACGAGGGGAAGACAAATACAAAGGACACCTAGTAGTAGGCTCTGCTGTGATGCCCGATTTTTAAATCTCTTGAAGTGAAAAATTACTTCCTGTGTGAAATGAGTGCCAGCTGAGAATAAGCAGACTTGCCATACTCGTCTTGACATGTTCTGCGAGCACAAAGAGAGCTATGCTTTACCCTGCTTCCCAAAGAACAAGGTGTTAATTAAGCTGGAAGCCCATCGTGCCAGAGCAAGCACACCTGTGTGTGGCTGTTATACCACAGGCCTGTCCCTCAAGATGGCTCTGTGTAAGCGCTAAGCTCATAAGCTCAAGGGGCCCTGGATTCAGCCTTGAGGCTTCTGGGTAAGGGCAGCACCACCCAGAGCTAAGCAGCACTGCCAACGAGTCATGCCTGCAGGAGCCAGAATGGCTTCCATAAGTCCTGGAGAGGCCTTGTCTTGAATGCTTGGCTTTTTGTGTTTCCTGCAATCCCTAGGCTTCCTTTCACAACGAAATCCCAGGGTTCTGATGAGCCTCAGAGCAAGGCAGAAGGATAGGGTTGGTGAGAATGGGCCCATCAGAGGGGATGGTAGAAAACTAGGGTGGGAAAGGGGAGAGGAAGATGTCCTGGGCCTCATGGCTGCATGTCCTTGGCCCTGGAGATGGTCTTCAAGCATAGATGGTCTAAGAAAAGGAAGAGCAATGCTTGGTCTGGTTGCAGTGGCATGAAATAACCATGTGGCAAATTAAACAGAGCCAGCCTCCCGTGGCTAGTGGGGGACCTGTCTGGGCTGAGGTTAGGAACTACATGCCCCAGGGGTGGAAGAAAGGGACATGTGGAAGAGGGTGGGGCTGGAGACAGAGGTAGCAGGGCTGAGAGCTGAAGTAGGGACTCATCAGAGAGAACAGACTAGTCTCCAGAGGGATATCTGTCCCTCATCCAAGCTGAGAGGGTGACATGACATAGAGCTCTGACTGCTCTGAACACTGCAATGGAGGCAGTGAGAACAAAGGCTGGTGGTCTTGACAAGTTGGAAGGGAGATGGCAAAGGGGGCCATGTATGAGCACTCTGCCAGCCATCACTGGGGGAGAGGAGTGTCTCCTGATGCCACCCAGAGAATATAGGAGGACCCCTAACATTCTGTTTGTAATCAGGAGAGACTATTAAATTGAACAGACCAATTAAGAAAGATCAATCATGCTTCAGAGGGAATGGGAACAAAGGATATCAGTAGTTTCTTTCAAAAGGTCACATTTTGGGGAAAGTCTGGGCAGTGCCATGTAAATTCAGACCCCTCCTCTGTGCCTGCCAAGGAACCCAGGTCCCACCTGAAGCCTGAGGCCTGGTTGAGAAAGCCCCAGGGTGGATCAGAATGGGATTAGAGTGGGAGGCCCAGCTGGCCAGAAGGGTCGTTTGTACAATATTTGTTTGATGGGAGAAAAGGCAGGGTGAGTAACCCACACACTAAGATGGCACTGACCATGTGGTGATGGATGTAGCTGGCAGGCTGAGGACTTTGAAAGTTGTCACTGTCCTTTGAGGGGAAAATAAAGGAAAAAGAATATAGTCCTTAGGTGGGATCATAAGAGGGGCTGGGCCCACACGTCTTTGCTCTACCAGTGGGCAGTGAAGTGGGTGTAACTCAGTTGGTCATAGGTAGGGTCAGAACTCTGCCTTTTTTTTTTCTTTTGGCATGCTTTTGTTTTTTAAAGAAGATTTTATTTATTTTTTAAGAGAGAGGCAAAGAGAGGGACAAAGAGGGAGAGAATCTCTTGCATTCCCCCATCCAGGAGTCTGGCCTGCTACCCAGGCATGTGCCCCTACTGGAAATTGAACTGGTGACCTTTTGGTTTACAGGCTGGTGCTCAACACACTAAGCCACACCAGTCGGATCAGGACTCTACTTTTAGCAAGTCTACTTAACTCAGCCTGTTCATGTTCAGGGTTAGAGATGGAGATGAAGGCAGTACAAGGTATGCTACACCCAGACCTGTTCCTTCTCCAGAAGATGACTCCTTATAGCAACCTTCCATTTCACAGAACAGGGTCAGTAGTCCAGTTGAAACCTAAACCCTGATCTGACAAAAAAGGTGTAGTCCTCAAGATTTCTCTGTGTTGTGGTAGGCTCCCAACAGCAGGGTCTCCATGGAACATGAGGTGAAGACCTCCAAGCCAGGCCTTGTCAAGGGGGTTAGGTGCCTACCTTGGTCTAGTATGAGATGATCATGTGAAGAGGGGACTTGGTCAGCCAAAAAGGGTGCTGGGCAAAATCCTCAAAATATTGATGCAGCCAGTGCCCTCCAGGGGCCTCCTAGTCTTGGAGGTCCGAGACCAGGTAAGTACCCTGGGTGGGGACTGCAAGCTTCTCTCCCTCAAGGTTGGCCAGCAGCCCCAGGGAGCCTCAGTGCTCTAGGCTGGGAGGATGATAACCAGAAGATGGACTCGTCCTTGTGCCATTGCAAAGTGGACCATGCCCAGGCAGGTCAGGTCAGGGCTACTTGCCCTAGGAAGAGAGAAGTGAACCAGGCACAGAGCATCAAGTGAGAGCAAGCATTTGCCTAAAGGTTTTTGAATGTGAGGATCCAGGCAAGCATGTAGGTAGTAGGCCCACCCCAGGGAGTGGCAACTGCTAGTCACTGCTTAAATGTTGTGTGCAGAAAGGGAGGGGCAGTAAGGGAAGCAGGTGGCAGTGCAGCTAGCCACAAGGTGAGGGAGAATTCTCCAAACCCAGAGACCCAAGGAGCAAGCAGGACTTGGACAATCCTGTCGTCCTTGGTTCCTCCCCTGGGAAAGGACATTGTAGGCCTGTGTGGGGAGTGAGTGGTTCACTCACTGTGTGTTTGCTTCTGTGCATTGAGCCCTGGTAAGAAGCCCTGGGTGGGGCCAACCTGAGCTATCTGTGGAGCCTAGTCCTTGCCATTGAAAGAGACACTGTAGGTACAAGTTACTACAGGTAGGAGAATAAAATCCCCACCTTGGGGTCAATTGTTCTCAAGACTGATTTCACCTCTGTGATCACACTGGCCCTGTAGAGCTGAATGGAGCCTCCCTCCTCCAAGAGTGGATGGCACTTCCATCATGAGTTCTTGAGGAGGCGGTGGACCTCAATGAAATGTCCCCTGAGGGGTCTCTGGGCGGGTTTTTCCACACCGTGCTCCTCCCTTGCAAGACTCCACTTTATTATTAAATAGGGACACTTGATCAGGGAACAGGTATTCAAGAGCACTGTCTATATTTGGATATGAGGACAGGGTTTAAGGGGCAGTCCTATCTGTCTACTTCTGTCTCTTCCATGTATGGGGGTTCCAGTGACCAAGAAATGGGACTCTATGGGTATGGGCTGTGACCAGGTCCTTGTTTCTGTTCCGCCCTTTACCTTCTGCAGGCGGCATGGCTACCTGGGCCCCTCCCACCAATTCTTTCTCCCATGCGTACAGTCCGGGCAGATTCCAGATGCACTGTGAAGGGGAAGAGAAGGTGACTTCTTTAGGCCTTGAGGTATGAACCACTTAAAAGCTTAAAATGCACGCACATGATTGTCTGCACTTCTCTCACCGTAACACTCAACTGGGTTTAACTTTTCAAGTACTGTAGTTAATGATCAATAAATTATTCTTTATGGCCATGATAATTATCTCTTACTTTCACAAAGCATTACTCAGTTACACAGTATTTAACTCCTCTCCCAAGGCCACCTGCACCTAAGGGAAGTCCCTCTGCTCCTTTATCAAGTCCTGTGCTCACAGATTTGCATTGTGAAGATCAAACTAAAGGTATCTGCTAGCCACACTGGGCAGACTGCTGTCACCACAAACCACAGCACACCCAAGGATACTTTGCAGGATTTATTTCGTTGGCTAACATTCACTCTTGCCCTAGACAAAAACAATTAGATGATTATAATGTGTTTTCCATCAACTCAATTTTTTGTATGAATAACCAAAAGACTTCTCAACACTGTATTTTTTTTTTTTAATAAGAAGCTATAAATAAATAAAGCTTTAAATGCTCCTGGGTTCAAGATGAACACTTCCAATTCCTAAAAAGTTCACAGACTTGTACAATCCTGTCGTCCTTGGTTCCTCCCCTGGGAAAGGACATTGTAGGCCTGTGTGGGGAGTGAGTGGTTCACTCACTGTGTGTTTGCTTCTGTGTACTGAGCCCTGGTAAGAAGCCCTGGGTGGGGCCACCCTGTGCTATCTGTGGAGCCTAGTCCTTGGCATTGAAAGAGACACTGTAGGTACAAAGAACCTTTCCTACAAAGCAGGTGGCCTCTATGGGAAGTGCCAGACTAGAGACTGAAGGGGCGGATGGGAATTGCCAACTGGCACATCTTGGGCATCTCAGCCTAGATGATGACCTGAAACAGAACTGCTTTCCAGATGCATCAAGAAACTGAGGAGAGACCTGTGTTTCCATGCAAACAGGAACAACAGGCTATAAAACATTCCAATATATACAGAATAGATCCTACAGACAGGGTCACACACCCAGAAAAACCACTACAAGGCCTCAGGCAGACTCATGCCTTGGAATTGGCCATCAATTGGGCTCTGGTGAACATGTCCTACCTGGAGCATGCCTGCCCCAAATGCTGAGCATCACAGAAAACACATACTCCTATCCCCCTCCCCCATCCTTCCCTTTAAAGACCCATTAAATCACCTGGGTGCTTGCCTCTTCAGCCTGGCGCACCCACTTCTAAGGATGGTCCTAAGTTGGACCAGCACAATACCCATCCTGACCTGCTGACTGCTCTGCCTTTGGACTACAAGATGAAGTGGTCGGTGTAGGAAGCTGAAAGGGCTAAAGCTAGACAAAGACTTTCTCCTGGGCAGCCACCTTGTTTGACACCAACTTAGCTTTTCCTGTGTTACAGAAGGTTCCTTGCCCTCGCCCCCACCCTCCTCACTTCCTTGTGGGACAGTTGGAGCAGGAAACCACTGATGGGATCTGCCTGTGAGGCCTATGGCCCTCACTGTCCTCCTTGAGGCAGGCTTGCAATTCTAGGCATGTGTTCATTCATCCCTGGAGAGATGAGGTACCCATCTACCTCAGTGTGGGGCTCATACTCAATCCCCAGGAACACAGGGTTTGGGCCGCATTTGGGGAGGGCATGCTCAGATAAGACAATGGCCTACTTTTGGAACATGGCTTTTCCAATCTGCAGGGTTGCTAGAAACAGGGCCTGACCAGCTTTGGGGGATGGGGATGGGGCAGGGAAATGCAGGGAAGCCCAGGGTGGGAAGGACTATGAACATGTTATCAGGGAGCCATTTCTTCTAACCCTAGCTGAGAATCTGAAAGCCAAATTCCCTTTCCTAGCCATCCAGAACCACCATGGCCCTGAGGGTAGCTGTGGTCTGCCATGTTCCCACCAATGGAGGCTTAACTGGACTTTTATACATGGGATGGTGGGAGTAGTGGGGGCAGGGACTCTGAATAAATGTGCAAATAATGGGCTTAGGGCAGGGTAGTCCACTCACAAGTTCCAGGGGTCAGAAAGGAGAATAGGGCAGGGAGGCCTGCAGTTACAATCCACCTTTCTGTCTGGCTGATCTGACTGGGTGGTCTTCTAAAGGCCAGCTCAGATGCAGCCTTCCCACTCTTGGATGTATTCTCCACAGCTTCCTCAAACTGATGACTTCAGAAAAGGGGGAGGGGATCCAGGAGGTGTGTCCTGATCTCCTAACTTAGAGCAGGAAGCCAGAGGGGCGGGGAGGTGGGGGGTGACACTTCCCAGGGGCTGGACTAGTCTTCATGACTTCAGATGGGTGACCCTGACATTAAAGATGGGCAAGTGTGGAGCTCCATTCCTGACAACACCTTAAAGAGTTGCTGTGTTCCTAGGGAGGGGGGCTTCACAAGGGCCGGGGGCAGTGGGGCCACTGGAGGCCAAAGGGCTGCTGGGATGGCTTAGCCTGAGGAACCACCACTGCCCTGAGCAAGGAGAATGGGTTGATACATAGTGGGTGTAGAACATATGCCTGGTCTGGCAGGGCCACTCCCCACTCTCAGCTCCACTGTCTTTTTGTCTTCAAACTCTCAGCTATTGTGACAGTGAGGTGGGGGCCCGGAGAGCAGGGATGCCACCTGCACCTAGCCTGTGCAGGCATGACTGGGGCATCCTTCAACAATGTTTTTCTCTGAGCCAGCAGGTGGTACAAGTTGGTTTCTCAGACCCCAGGCCTGGGAGGAACCATGAGAACCAGCCCCACTGGGCCAGCACTGCCCATCCATTGTCTCTGTTTAGGATGCACCCACCCCCTGGTAAGCAGGTCTGGGTGTCTTCCTGTCTGAGCACTAACAGTCCCTTGTGAGTCATCTGTCTGACTTCACCTTCCCTCCCCTGACTGCCTCTTAGGGGCTCCCCAGGGCTGCCACTACCACTTCTCAATGATGTGGCTCATGTAATCCTCTGTGGGCACCCGGCCTGGCTCCTCTGCCTCCTCCCGAGGCAGCGCCTCTTTGGCTCGATGCAGCAGGCGTTCCTCGCGGCTTCGGAGGCGCTGCTCCCTGCGCTCCAGCTGCCGCTTGTATTGGTAGCGTTGCTGGAAAAGGTCCTTGGCATAGTCATAGAGCTGCATGTCCAGGTCATTGAGCTCCTCAATACGCTGGACAGTGTCCTCATCCACCTCCACACCACCTGCCCTGGTGCTATTGTATTGCATGAAAGGCCGGATGAACTTGAGGTTGAACGTCCGCTCGAACAGGTATTGCGTCTTGCGCTGGAACTCTGTCAGGCCAAAGAAGGCCATGCCCCGCAGGTTTTTCTTGGCGCTCTCCAGGAGCAGTTGGGCTCGCTTGCCTTCAGGGATGAAAGATAGGTTATAGCAGCCCACCAGGCTCAGGTCAGCCAGCATGCGCACCTGGCGGTTGTTGGCCAGGTTGTAGGGGCAGTCCATGAACTCCTGCAGTGTGCAGCCAGACCAGTCTGTGCCCTCGTAGCAAGATGGTAGCTCCTCGGGTGTGGGTGTGCGCCCGTCACACATGTGCAGAGAGGTCTTCCATGTGGCCCCACGCTGCACATGCCGCCACTCACTCAGGTAGCGGGACACAGGGTCTCGCAGCAGGGTGATATAGTAGAACTTCCTGTAATGAGATAGAGGAGTAAGGAAAGGGTGCAGAATGTGAGGAGACCACTGAATGGTGAAGAAGGGAGAAACCTGGAACCCCAAGTCTGACTGTACTGCCACGGTGTTCTGTAGGGACCAGCCTTGGTGCCCTCCTAAAGGCCCAGGGTCTGGTTTCCTTTGGGGACCTTCCCCTAGCCTCAGGCATGCTCTCCTGCCTGCTCACACCTGGGGAGAAACAACCTGGCTTTACCTTGCTGAGGATAAAGCAGGGCAACCCTACAACCCATGCTGCTTAGAACCAGTGGTTTAAATAGCTGTTCCCAATAATAGGCACAGTGCCATTCAAGAGCCCACCCAGCAGAAGTCACTCATGGTTTCAGGCTGCGGGCTGTACAGGCCCTGGTCAGGGCCTCTCATAGGACACATACAACCTCAGGTTCCTGAAAAGCACCAGGAGACACTCTAGCCCAGGTCTCCTGCGTAAGCTATAATTCGTAATGTGTATTATCTCCCAAGAACTGCTCCAGTCCCACAGAGCCAGGCATCTCTCATGATGTCATCTCCCCATGGGACACAAGGGAATGCCCATATGATGGGAGACATGACTCAAGGAAGGCTTTGTACCCTTATCCTTTCCCTGTGACAGGTGCCAAGCATGCTCCCTGTTTCTGCTGAGCATGCCATGAGTGGCCCCACAGTGCCAGGACACCATGAGCTGTGGGGATGCCACCACATGTGACAGGCCTGGTGTTTGTGGTTCTGCCAGCTAATGTTAGAGGCTCCTTCTCTAGGGCTAACAAAGCTGGCTAACTGTGCATGGTGTGGTAGGGCCCAGGAGAAGGAGAACTAGGACCTGGGATGGGCAGCCTGGAATTTCCTTGAGTGTGGGCAGTAGCAGCCCACTGGGCTCTACACACCACTCTTGGGGAAAATCTAGGTTGGACCTCTTTTACCCCCAGCACTCCCCTGGACAGCAATATGACAGTGCACCCATATTGCCCTTCCTCATTAAGACTCAAAAGGACCAACCAACTCATCCACCTCCACTCACACTGCCCTCTGGAGAGTCTTGGGACACCAGGCACCTTTAGGGGTTTGCTGGCATTGCCCAGATTGTACCAGGGGTTAAGGGGCCCTGGGAGTGGGCATATCATGGAAAAGAGCAAAGGTGGTGAGGTACCAAAGGAGGTTCCTCCAGCCTGAGGAGGTTGCTGTTCTGAGCATCCTTTTTAGGGGGCTTGCCTCCATCCCTGCACCTCCCACAGGGCCCACACAGGAGATAAGCTTGCTGATGGCTCCAAGGGGCAGTCAGAAAGAGTGGTTCTGCTATGCCAGAGGAGGACAGTACCCCTGGCCTCCATGGGCTGGTGCAGGAAGATTCAGGTGCTACCACTGAGAGGCTCAGGCAGACGGTCTGAACAGAGGGCACCTGAGGAGCTGAGGACCATTTCAAGGCTGGGGAAGAGAGTCAGCTTCTTTCTTAGTAGGGAATAGAGAGCAAGATGGGCATCTTGACTCCTGACCCCTTCCCAAAGCTTGAGTTCTTGTGTCTGCTCTCTAGGTCAGGTCATGACTTCATATTTCCAGCTACTCCATGGGGTAAGTCGAGGGGTGAGCCTGACAGACACCCTCTGCTCTAGAGCACCCTCCCCATGTGTCAAGTCCTAGCCCAGCAGTGACCACTTGCTCCCTCCTGGCTTCTGTAGCAGCTTATGTTCCAACCCCTCTAGAGGGGTTAGCTTATAGCCCCAGTCTGAACCCCCAGCTCCTGTGGAACACAGTTCAGTAGCTCTTGCTGCCCCTGGGAGAAAAACAAAGGCCCACCTGCCCCCTTCTAGTTCCCCTTTGACTACTGGGACCTCCCCTCAGCCTTCTTCCTGGCTCCTGGAGATACCTCAAGGTCTCTGCAAGAGCTGTGCCCTCTTCCCTCTCTACTTCATCTGTTGACCCTGGTTCACCCTCTAGACCTCGGCCAGTGTTACCTTCCAGGGCAGCCTTGTTCCACAGACATGGCTCCCTCTTGGGCCTCTGTCACAGTCGTGACTTCACAATGACCTCTAAGCTCATCCTGGGGTACAGGGTGGACAGGCAGGGAGCTGGCGCTTGCTGTGTGTGCACTAGGCAGGGCCATATTGTCTCCCTGGGGACTGAAAGAGGTGAGAGGGTACAAGATAGGTGTCTCAGGGCAGTTTCCTCATACAGCACCTTTAGCCTCTAGTGGAGAACACAAATCCCTGAATGGTTAAACAGCTGCCTAGAGGTCCCAGGTGGCTTTGGCACTGGGGTGGGGCATGTGGTCAGACTCCTCTCTGCAGACCCTGGTTTGGTAGCCTCTGGCCTGTGAGAAAGCCCTCAGATGTGGCCAGGACCAGGGAGGTCAATTCACCCAAGGGCCAGTTTCCTAGGGACCAAGTCTAAGATATTTATAAATTGCTTCTAAAGAGATCAAGACAGATAGGTAGACAGAGAGCGACAAGGACATGCCTAGAAACACATGCATGAACAAACCCTGAGTGCAAGCTGTTGGTGTACACCATGTCCAGTGTGGACCTGCCCTCAGTCCCCACAGGGATGCCAGGCTACACAGAACCTCCACTAGTGTGGCAGTTTCTCTTGGACACACAAAAAACAAAGTGTGACATGCCAACTAACAGAGAGTTATGTCACCAGAAAAGGCCACAAGTGGTTCAATCTGGTCCTAAAGGTGACCTCCGAGAGCAAAGGCACAGCCTGCACAGTGGAGTTCCCACTCGAGGTCTTTGCTAGCAGTTGGCAATCTCTCTGCAGTTACTTCAGCCTGAGGTTCTGAGTCAGAACTTGCCACCACCCCATCATGAGGGACAGGCTTGGTGAAGCCACTGCTGCCCCCAGACCCTCATGAATCTCTGTGCTTTGGAGGAAGAGTGCCAACCATCATGGTGCCTTGAAGGCCCTGGGGAAGCCAGGCTGTACCTCCCAGAAGCCCTTGGCTGTACGTCATTCCTGTTGCATGCATGCTAGCTCGGAGAGTTAAAGGTGACCCAGTGACCTACAGCTGTAACCTGGAGAGCCAGGACAGAGGAGGCAAGCCACTTGTCTTCCAGGTGCCTCTACTCACAACCCAAAGATGGTCTATGGGTCCCTGAGTCAGTCCTCTAGACATAGCCTGTGGTGGAGACAAAGTTCCCAGCTGAACTCTGGAACTCACTTGTGGGGTCAGTGGCCCCAGATCTCAGCCTACTTCTTGCCCTGCTCCTGCCTGGATGATTTGGGATCCCTTGCTGGGCACAAAAACCCGTACTCTGATGGCCTCCTCAGAAACTCATGTACCCAACCCCCGCCCTCCACTTACCTAGATCACCCTGCTCCTCCCTCGCTCTGCTGTCATGACACAGCGGACCCCACCAGCCAGGCCTGTGCATTGGTCATCCTCTGCCAGGAAGCCCCAACTCTTAGCTCCCTCAATTCATTTTTTTGCCTATTTGATACATCCTCAGACGCACTGGCTGTTTACAATCTGGTTTATTGTCTGCTGAAGGGGAAGAGAGGGCACTGATCAAAAGTAAGTGTACAAATTATTTTAACTAAAAAAATTAAAAGCAAAATAACAAGAAAACTGGCTAGAAAACGTATGGAGAGATGTTCCACTTCATTAGTCATTGAGGAGACAGTCACAATGTGATAACCAAAACAGAAGGGGGTGATAACAAGTTTTGACAACTGCTCATGGGGTATGAACTGGATACAGTTGTTGTGGACACCTTCCTGGAAAGTATATAGCCAGCACGTAGGGAATCTTGTCTGTGCACGGGGAGATGTGGACAAGGCTGTCTGCAGCACACTGTGGTGACTGTCCTAGGCCTACCACAGGGGTGTGTGTGTAATGGTAGTATAGCCTTGAACACACTAGGGGAAGGGGCTAGTCAAGGAACTAGTACAAATGCCCATGGACATGAACAACAGGGTGAGGACTGACTATGGGAGAGGGAGGTGGTGGGTGGGACAGTGGAGAGCAGCAGGGGAAAGATGGGACAACTGTAACAGAAAAATAACAAAAGAAATTACAAAAAAGGCAGGTTTACTATTAAAATATATATAATAAAAAAGCAGGAGCTACAGCTACTTATACAACTTGAGTAAATTTGATGACAAAGATATTGCAGGAAGAGCTATACTTGGAAAACTACAGAACACTGAAGAAAGAAATTGAGGAAGACACAAATAAATGGAAGCATATACCATGCTCATGGATGGGAATAATTAACATAATTAAAATGTCCATACTACCCAAAGCAATCTATAGCTTCAATGTGATTCCAATTAAAATACCAAAGACATATTTCACATATATAGAAAAAATAGTTCAAAATGTTATATGAACAACTATGAATAGCTATAGTAATCTTAAGAAAGAAGAACAAGGTAGGAGGAATCAAAATACTGGATAGTAAACTATACTACAAGGTGACTGTAATCAAAACAATCTGGTATTGGCATAAGAATATACATATAGATCAATGGAACAGAATAGAGAGCCCAGAAATAAACCCAGGACTCTACGGTCAATTAATATTTGACAAAGAGGGAAGGAGCATAAAATGGAGTAAAAATAGCTTCTTCAACAAGTGGTGTTGGGAGAACTGGACAGGGACGTGCAAAAAAATAAAACTAGATCACCAACTTACATCATACACCAGAATAAACTCAAGATGGATAAAAGACTTAAACATAAGCCATGACACCATCAAAGTCCTAGAGGAAAACATAGGAAGTAAAATTTCAGATATCCTATGCAGAAATATTTTCACTGATATTTCTCCAAGGGCAAAGGAAATGAAGGAACAAATAAACAAATGGGACTGTATCGAACTGAAAAGTTTCTGTTCAGCTAAAGAAAATATCAGCAAAATTAAAAGGGAACTAACTAGGCCCTGGCTGGTGGCACAGTGGACAAGGCGCCAACCTGCGAACCCTAAGGCCGCTGGTTCGATTCCCCAGCCAGGGAACATAACCAGGTTGCAAGCCAGGTCTCCAGCCAGGTCCATAGCTGGAGGCAGGTGAAAGGCAACCATACATGGATGTCTCTCCCCCTCTCTGTCTCCCTTCCTCTTTCTCTAAAAATAATAAAACCTTAAAAAAAAAAAAAGGGAACTAACTGTATGGGAAAACATATTTGCCAATCATACCTCAGACAAGGGTTTGATATCCAAAATATATAAAGAATTTATGCAACTCAACACCAGGGAGACAGGCAGCCCAATTAAAAAATTGGCAAAGGACCCGAACAGACACCTCTCTGAGGACATACAAAGGACCCAAAGGCATATGAAGGAGTGCTCAACATTACTAGCCTTCAGAGAGATGCAAATTAAAATGACAATGAGATATCACCTCACACCTGTCAGAATGGTAACCATTAACAAATCAACAAACTATAATTGCTGGCAGGGAGGTGGAGAAATGGGAACCCTGGTGCACCGTTGGTAGGAATGCAGGCTGGTGTAGCCACTATGGAAGACAGTATGGAATTTCCTCAAAAAACTAAAAATGGAACTGCCTTTTGACCCAGCAATTCCACTGTTAGGATCATACCTTAAGAGCTCTGAAACACCAATTCAGAAGAATGTATGCACTCCTATGTTCATAGCAGCACTATTTACAATGGCCAAGTGCTGGAAACAGCATAGGTGTCCATCAGTGGATGAATGGATCAAAAAACAGTGGTACACTTACAAAATGGAATACTACACAGCAGAAAGAAAGAAGAAACTCCTACCTTTTGTGACAACATGGATGGAACTGGAGAACATTATGCTTAGTGAAATAAGCCAGTCAGTGAAAGCCAAATGCCATATGATTTCACCCAATACAGGAGACTAATGAACAAAACAAACAAACAAGCAAAACAGAACCAGAGACACGAATACAAGGAACAGACTTTCAGTTTGCAGAGGGGAGGGGGAGGGAAAAGGGGGAAGAGGCAAAAAAGGGGAACAGTTTAGTCAAGGAACTAGCATGGATGACCCATGGACATGGACAACATGTGGGACTGACTGTGGGGGCAGGGGATGGGAATGGTGGGGAAGAGGAGAGCCAAGGGGAAAAAAATGGGATGAATGTAATACAACAATAAAATAAAATAAAATAAATAATAAAAGATGTTGCAGGAGAAAAAGTAAATTAAGAAAATTAAATGAAGTACAATTTTATCAAGTTTCCAAAACTAAACAAAGAAAATACTATTTAGTGACATATACATGTATATTGAAATTAATTTTAAACAGGTGATAAGAAGACAGACACTAACATTCAAGGCAGAGGCCAGACTGGCATGTTCTGGGGAGAGGGAATTCACGGTGGCATCTAGAGCACCAATCATATCCTCGTTCTTAAGGCAGACAGGGAGGGCACAGGCATATGTTTACCCTTTATTTCTTAAGTACATTATACAAGTTCTTTTGTAGGTGCTAAACACTCTGTGATCAGGAGAACAGTTACAAAACCAAGATTCTCTAGGGCACTATGAGAGGCTCCGGCAGGCTATTAGGGTAAATCATCCTTCTTGCCAAACCAGGAGTCTTGGTTTCCCAAATTGCAAGTGACCCCTCTACCTCTGTTCTGATGCTCACTCTGCCTACAATGCCACCTTTCCCCTCTGGTGCCTGCCAGCTCCAGGTGCCTTCAGCCTTTCCTTTGTCCCTCTACCTTCCCATTACGCCTGGTTAAAACAGAGGGTCCATGCAGGGGTGGACCTTTGGGGACTGCGAGGGTGGCCAGTTTTCTGGGTCAGTCGGGGTTCCACTGCAGCTTGTGAACTAACCATATACTAATTGAGCTGGCTACTGGTTGGCTTCTCCCGGCAGAAACTGCAATTCTTTCCAAGCCAAAGCATCAACTGGTTGGTGCTTCCATCCCATCCAGGAGGGTCTTGGGGGTGCAAACAGGGCCACCTCTACCCCTGGGGCTCCCTCAACTGCTGCCAATCCTAGTGCACAGGGCCAAAAACCCAGTTTAGTGACTTGGATGGCAAATTATACTTTCAGGATGAAAAGCTTTTGCTTGCTTCTGTGATCATAGCCCTAAACCCCATGCCAAATGCACCCACTCCTGACTCTTCTTCCAGGAGCCCAGGATTCTGGCCAGAAAGAAGACTTTAACCTGGTTCCAGCCTTGGGAGGTCCAGGGCTGGGCAGGTGCACAATTCCATGAGGTGAGGAACTTAATCAGTAATTCTATTCCAGGAGGAACTTTGCCCTAAGAAGAAGGAATGAGATGTGGCCACCACAGGACGCTGGCCAAGTGTTTGCCCTCAGAGGCTGATGTGGAAATTAAGCAGGAGGCAGATCATGGACACACCACAGGCCATCTGCAGCCAAGGGCAGAGATGGATCCAAGACTGAAGGCGTGAGAAGGACCTGTGCCTGCCTGTGAGGTGAGAAATGCTCTGTGATCACCACTTAGGACAGGAATGTGCTATCAAATGGCTATCTTAGAAAGACAAGGCAATAGATTTTCCCCTAATATTTTATTATACCTGAAGAACCCTGAAACAAAAATCTTTGGTACATTTACACAATGGAATACTCAGCAGAAAGAAAGAACTCCTACCTTTTGCAACAAAATGGATGGAACTGGAAAGTTGTATGCTAAGTGAAATAAGCCAGTCAGTGAAAGAAAAATACCATATGATCTCCCCTAATACAGGACATTAATGAACAAAACAAAGAAAGGAGCAAAATAGAACCAGAGGCATGGAAACAAGGAACGGACTGACAGTGTCCATGGACACTGGAGAGGGGGGACAGTGGAGAGGGGGAGGAAGAGAATGAGGCAAAGAAGAGTACAGGTTTAGTCAAGGAACTAGGATAAATGACCCATGAACATGGACAACAAACATTGGGGACTGACTATGGGAGAGGAGATGGGGAGGGTGGGGCAAGAGAGAGCAATGGGGGAAAAATGGGATACATGTAATACAATAACATTAAACTAATTTAAAAAATTTCAAACTTGGAGAAAAGTTGAAAGTTCAGTGAACACCATGTGTCTAAATGGGTGATTTTAACATTTTTTTCTTTAACTAGTTCTGTCTTGTGTGTGATAAGCATATATTAAGTAAATGAAACACAGTAATAAAGACTATAAAACATCCCCGTTGTCTGGAATGAGGTGTTGGAGGCAGAGAGGCCACATCGCACACATGATGTCGTTTGTCCTCCATGACAAAACACCAGCAGTGTTTTGAATTTCAAACACTAATGAATTTCAAGGCTGCACTCCCACTAACCTCACTTCCACTCACAGAGCACCCCAAACTCAGATCCCGTAACAAAGGTGAATTTTTCTACCAACAGGTGGGTGAGGACACTTGTTTAGAATCAGAATTACAAAGTCTTTCTTCTTTTCAGAGAAAACAAATACATCACAAAGCAGCCCTTAGGGGCTGGCTTCAGGGCAGCAAGAGTGCAGCCACCTTCTCCCACCAGGATAAGTTCTGGAGGCCCTAGTATGGCAAGGGAAGCTCTGTGTCTAGTACTTGTGCCCCTTCCACCCAACTGTCCTTTGGTCTCCTAAGGCCAGGAATCCCTTCATGAGGACAAAGGCCTCACTGTAATGCCAGAATGCAGATGGTAGATCTTAACACCGCAGTGTGAGAGGCATCTGCAAATTCAGATGCACAGAAACTTGCCGTGTGGTGTTCCAATATGTTGGAGCATGAGGGCTGCTGTGGCTGATGTTCTGGTCCCTCACCAAAGCCTGGGCCCATCTCCCAGGAAGGAAATGACAACCTCAGTGGGTACCCCAAGACAGGAGTCATGGCATGATCAGCCTTGGTTAGGTTGCTGTGTGGCTGTGTGGGGCTTTATCAGTGCTGGCTGTTGCCCACCCTGAGATCCTGGTCCCAGAAAATGCTGCATGTGGCCAGGCAAGTTCTGGGGGATGTGGTTCAAATGGTGAAACAACTCAGCACAGTCTCCAAATGGGGATTCAGTGGTCAGAAGACACACAACCCTGATTTTATCTTCAATTCCCCCTGTAAGGAAAAGCCGCTGAGACTAGTTGCCCCCTCCTTCCTGTGATAGGAAGAAGCCTGCAGGCACAGATGCCCAGAGCAAAGGCCCAGCTGGCTGTCAGCTCTGTCACCTGCCATCTATGAACCAGAATCCTCAAGTGTGTCACTAAGGGAGCCTAATTCAGGGAGTGGCACAGGTGAAGGGGTGAGCAAGCACTTGACAGAGGGAACAGATTCCTCATGGTGCTGGCCATCACCCCTCCCTGCACCAGATCCAATGCTGTGGCAGCTGCCCTGCTCATCCCCAAAACAAGATGCCTCTCCAATACCTGCAGGAAAAACCAAATCAAGTGCCTGGAGAGCCTTGTCTCCAAATGCATTATAAAAATTCAGGTCTAACATGGTCACTTCCTGGGCAATGTGACAGCAGAATAGCTTGTGAACTCAGATATTATTTTTGTGGATTAACTGACTGCTTCCAAATATGCCTGGGTTGGGAGAGCAGCTCCATAACACCAATGACCAGATGCTTTGTGTTAAAAGGTGGTCAGCTCCTATCCCTCCTCCCAGAGCCTCTTCCTCAGTACTCCCAGAGCAGGTAGAACCTCAAGTTGACACAACCCTTGGCAGAACATAGAATGGAAGCTTTGCGGTGGGTGAACACTAATCAAGCCCATGGTCCCTCACTGTTCAGAGGCCTAGCTGTCCTAGCTGGAGTAGCACATGATTGGCTCAAGGCCATCTGTGGGGCTGTGCTTCAACCTAGCACTGCTGAAGCCCATCCCAAGCACCAAACCTTCTGGCAGTGACAGAGCTGCAGGGCCCTATACATGAGCCCTGTCATCCTTCCTGAACAAGGGGTACACTCAGGAGGCACTGGGTTAGGGCTGGTGGCTGGTGCTTGGCAGACCTTACAACCTCACTTGCTGCTCAGTGCACCCCCAGCAAAGTACAGAGGGCCTCGCTGGCTCACCCAGTGAGCTGGATTCACATGGGCATGCAGGTAATGCCATAGGCTGAGGAATCCATATGGAAGTGAGGAGAAGCCCAGGAGATGTTTTTTAGCCAGGTGTGACTGTGTGACTAAGTTTGGCCATAAGGATGTCCTTACAGATACCTCTTCCCCATTCTCCTCCTGCTGGCTAGATAGTGGATGGGACCGCAGAGTGCTAGGTGTCATCTTGGACCATGAGGCAGAAGCCCTGCTCTCTGGGGATGGTTGGGCAAGATAAAGAGCCTGGGTTCCTGGTGCTTCCTGCGGTTGCACCACCAGCCTGGCCCATTGCTATGGAATCCTTTTCAATGGGAGGGAAGTAAACTGAATCTTACTTAGGTCTTTGAACCTAATCTATCTATTCAGGGCCACCACACTGAGGACCTGGGCATGATCTGAGGATGAGGTCCTGGGGTGGGCCAGCCAAGTCTGTGGTGGGGACAGAGGTATCAAGGGTTCAATAATAAATGAATTAATTAATTTAGTGAACCCTCAGTGTTTTACCCTGGTCATCCTTGACACTTACAGACACCCTGTAGGAAGGAATATTCCCACTTGCAGATGAGGAAACCAACAGGCAGAGAGGCCAGATAGCCGAGCTGGCCAGAGCTGGCCAGTGGCAGTGCTAGGGTTGGAGCCAGACCTGGCCAAATCCAGACTGTAATTGCCAGATGAGAACTGCTCACCTGTTGAGCCACAGCCCCTAGAAGGCATAGAAATACTTGCTTGGCAAAGTTGCCCTCTACTACCTCTGCCTACCTACCAAACCACAGCAAATTATGAACACAACTAACATTCCATTCCCTTTAAATTAGAGTTAGTTAAGAGTTAGAGGAGTCTGCATAAAGGAAACCATACCCAGACTTCAACTGAGCTGAATCACTGTACCCCCAGCTGTGACTTTACTCCTGACATGGTGTCAGTCATGGGAAGAGCCTAACCCAGGTGGAACCCTATTGTGGTATGCTGGGCACACCTCCTGGACAGGCTGGTGTGGCCCCAGCATGAAGGATACTCCTTGCCCTGGAAGCACAGAGCCTGGCCAGGGACTTCCAGCAAGCTCCCAACAGCAGAAGGCCCCTCCTCAAGCATCCCCTGCCTGTATTCCTCCCACCAGGTTAGATTATGATTTGAGGTTCATGTACTGTCTTTATGCACATGAGTGGCTCTGGTTGCCAATTATTTCCCAGCGCTGGCTCAGCCTGGGCCTTTTTCCACAGGGAGGATGGCAATGGAAGCTGACAACCTTGATCGCCTTCCCTGGGCTGGCATGGACACACGTAAGCTGCCACCCCACCACCCGCAAATAGCTATTGGGGTGAGGAAGCTGAGAATATAAAGGAGAATGGAAGCTCTCTGTGTTCTGTGATTTAACTTAAGGCTCATCATCTGACTCTGCCAATGCTCCCTGGGATCTGTCAGTGGTGGACAAATACCAGGCATGGATTCCCCTGATAACTAGGAGATTTGACACACAACTCCTGGGGAGAGTCATGGGTCCCTCTGAGCTTCAAGTACCACCTCCTGCACTTCCCAGGTTCCTGCATGGACTTGGTACAAAATATTACAGCCTAGGTGATCCCACAAAGGTGAGGACCTCAGCTGGTTGGAGGCAAGGAGCCTTGGGCAGGTACAGAAAGTGTTGAACCAGTGACCTTACTTCTCTGCCTCAGGCTTCTATATCCTGTTCCGGGCTCCACAGTCTCCTGCTGTTTCACCTAATTTTTCCTTTTTTCCAGAAGCGTGCTGACTGTATGGGAAGGTACAGGCTCCAGTCTGTAAGCTGGTCACTATCCATTCTTGACCAAGAGCAACTAACCCCTGTAAGAGCATCTCAGTTGGCATGGACCTGGAGCTTCAGGTGTTCCACCCAGGAATATGCAGGTAAGGACACCTTCTCCAGAGATCCACTTCCCAGCTGTGTACACTGTGAGGTGTCCTCTTCAATAAGCAAAAGACTTCTGATGGCTTTCTGGAAGCCTGCCTGCTGTCCTCAAACTTACCACAGCTCAGGTTGGTCCAAGCCCTGAACTCCTAACCAAGCATCAGAAGTGGTGCTTGGCCAGGAACTTCTGAAAGTAGGAGAGGTGAGAAGCACCCCCTCACAAATCCCCCTGTCCTCCAACTCTACCAAGCTCCTGCCTCCTGCTCTGACACTGTCCAGGAGAAGAACTTAGCTAGGCCTTGAGGGTCTCTTGGCACTGCTCACCTGTGCACAATGGCTGACAATTTATATTTCATGCCTGCCTGACACTTCCTGGCTCCTGGCACCCAGCAGGAGACTTCACTTCCTACCTAAACTCATATTGCTCCCTCAGGGTAAATGAAAGGGGCTGTGTCCTGCTGCTTCCCTGGGTAGGGCCATGTGCTTGCTGACTTGGTGGAAACCAAAACCTTGGTCTCCTCTTGGCATCAACCTTAATCCTGGTGAAGATTCATCAGGTTCACTCTTTCTGCTGCCAGGTCTTTGCTGAGGTTCTTCCCCAAGGTACTCATAGCTTGTAACTACAGACCCATCATGGCCATCAGGGACCCAGGAGGGAGGGGGAGCCTGTGAGTAAGGCCACAGGCAGCTTTGGGCAGCAGGGTATGTAGTACCAGTGCCTGGCTCGGTCTACTCCTCCTAACGCCTGGTAAAACCAGCCTCTGGGCCTCTGGGTCAAAGACATATCCTGCATCAGCCAGGACTGCACCCATGCAGTGTGGGACTTGGTGGACTGTTTCAGCCAGGTGACTAGCAGCTCAGAACGCATGGCTTGACACCCAAGTCCAGCGACTCTATGACAGCAGGGACATACAGCTCTGCTGGGAATGGTTCAATGACACAGCAGCACACTTAGTATGTACAGAGAGCACAAGTGCCTCATCAAGCTTGGGGAAAACACATGAGCTGGGCACAGAGGAAAGATGCCTTCAAAGGGGGCTTGACCCTGGGCCTAGAGTCCTGCTTTTAATTTTTATTTTTTTGTATTTTTCTAATTTCATATAACCAAGCATTTATTACCAAATAAATAAAACAACAGGATTAAAAGCCCTTTTATTTTAATCTTATTCTAATTTTATTTTTTTCATAGGAGGTATAAAGACAGAGCCTGGTAGGCCACTCAAATGTTTCCAAAGCCACAAGGGCACCCACTTTTCTGGTGGGTGAGAAGAGTCTGATCTGAGGGCCATGGGGGCATCCCTAGTATTCCCTCCAAGCTCAACCTGCTGACCCCATGCACAGATAGTAGCTGGCTCCATACCCCACAACACCCCTCCTCTCAATATCCCAAGTGCATCCTGCTGGTTTTCTCCCAAAAGGAGAGAGGAGCCTTTGAACAGAGAGGAGGGGCCCGACACCTACCCCCTTTACAGGGAATGATGGCCTTACACGCTTTTTGATAATTTTGAACACAAACTATTTTTATACAGAGAGAGAAATTTAGAGACTAACCAACGCATGGCTCATAGAAGCCAGTCGATGCCCAACTTAACTGCAACATTGACTCCACTTTCTCTTTCCTGACTCAGCCCAGCCCTCCCAGGGGCAGCTACCTCTGACTGGTAGGTTGAGAGAGCAGTCACCTCAGCAGTGATAATTTTCCTGAAACCTGAGAGAAAAAAAACTTTCCGGAACCAGAAATCCCCAGGCCATTTTGGGGGTCCCTCCATCAAGTGGTTCTGTGGCCAAAGGTGAGGGGTATAAAAGTGGCTCAGGTTTGATGTGGGGAGTGGGTGGGGCCTAGTAGACATTCACTTGCCTTATTCCTAAAACCTCTGATGGGCAAACTGATGCACAGAAGCTCCTTCCTTGGCCAAAATCTCCCAGTTATCAGAGGAATCCATGCCTGGTATTTGTCCACTGCTGACAGATCCCAGACACAAGGTCTCTACCACTCAGTAAATGCAGGTAGCCTGAGAAACATCTCTAGCTGCTGTTCTTTCACTGCATGATACACACATTCTACATCCTAGAGTAGTACTTAGCACAGCACCCACACACACATCCCAGGGACTCCCAACCCAGCCATGAGGGAAGGAGAGGAGGGCCACTTGAGAAGGGAAACAGCCAGAATGGACACACACAGAGCATCAGGAGAATGTATGTGTGAGAGAGACATGCTGTCAAATGTGAAAATATAAGTATAAACTTAAAGTCAAAGGCAATAGTTAATAACCTTCCTACAAGTATTCAAGTATTGTGGAATGCCTACAGCCTAATTTCAAATAGTTCTTCAAAAAAGGAACAAGAAGATACGTATACAGCTATACACTCAGAAGCCAGGTTAGCACAGGCATGTGGGCCAAAACAGCCAGTGTTAACAATCACGGTGTCTAGGGGAAAAATGCAAGGTTTACTACTATTTCAACTACTTTGTAGGTTTGACATTTTTCAAAATAAAACGTGGGGGTTGGTTTTTACAAAGAAAATGCCAGGTTATTCTTATCAAATTTTAAAAGAAAAATTATCCAACTTTTCGCAAACTCTTCTAGAAAACAGTAAAATGTACCCACCCTCCCAACTCATTCTATGAGGCCAACATAACTCCAATATCAAAATTGGACAAACACATAAAAAAGGAAAATTACAACCTTTTTCATTCCCAATATAGGATAATAAAATCAGTTTATCCCAGGTATTCAAGGATGGCTTAATATGAGAAAGCCCATCTGGTTAATGTTTCATGTCAATAGATATTACCCTGTAATCTCAACAGGTGAATGTGAAGCATTTGCTAAAATTAAATATCTAGTCATGATACAAACTCTTAGTAAAGCAGGAATAGAAGAGAATCCCCTTAGCCTGATAAAAGTATCCAGCACGTAACCTCCTACCAACACTACCACACACCACACAGGGAAGAGTTGGGAGCGTTTGTTCTGCAGAGGAGCCCAAGCTTGTCTGGAGTGGAGAGGCGATCATGGGGGAGGTTGTCTGCACAGTGGTGAGAGGAATGGACTGGCAAGGAGAACAAGAACAGGCCAGTGGGTGGGACAGAGCAAGCCCCAGGCCTGCCCACTGGGGTGGGATCTAAATAGGACTGTTCTTGACTGCCTATGTTTGTCCTTCTGCGAAGCAAGAGCCTCGCAGGACACTGTCTTGGATAAGCTTTTGAGATGGCAGGTGGGTCTGAGGCTCCTGGCCCATCTTTCGACCACAGATTCAGGTACCCATACCATGTGCAGACAAGGAAGCGGTGAGTCTGGTCCCATATCAGCCTGGGCACAGAAACCAACCTGTTGCTCAAGCCTTGTACTGGGAGGGTTAGTAGGGGGTGTTCTATGCCTAGGAGCTCAGGGACCTTGATTCACAGGATAATTAGGCAGATTGTCCATCAGCAGGGCTTGCCAGACCCTGACGAGGGGTGTTATATGGAAGGATAATGGAGGGTCTGTATCTACTACCCGGTTCTGGGGGCATTGACAGTAGAAGGGGGAAGCACTGGGCTTGGGGCGGGAGATACCTGTGGGGGTGTGCAGTGGTAGCACAGCGAAGTCAGAGTGCTTCTGGCTGTGGGTACCCAGCAGAGTTCTAGGCCATTGAAAGGAGATGAGGCTAGCACTTGGGTAAGGACAGTGGTGCCCTAAAGCAGAGGAAGTAGCATATGAGGAAGTAAGCAAGGGCCCATATTCAGGGCATTTTAAATGCTGCAGGCCTGGGTACCTGGTACAAGAAGGAAGGCAGTGACTCATTGGACACATGTGGTGGGGGGAGGTGTCTCAGGGGGAGGATGGTGTGCTGTCAGCTGACAGGCTCCAGATGGAAAAGAGGTTGACTCACACGGGGTGTGTGTGTGTGTGTGTGTGTGTGTGTGTATGTGTGTGCCTGAAATGTGGGTTCTCAAAAAGGCAGCTTTTTGAGGGAGGAGGGCTGTGGCTGAGTCTCTGCCTATCCATAGCCATTTCCCTCGTTACTACTGCTCCTCCTGTCAGATGACACACCCCAGCATGGACAGGCTGCCTTCCCTCCCTGGCCCAGAGACAGGATGGGTAGCCAGTGTGCAGAAGACTCATAGAAGGAGGTCTGAAGCCTGGGTTTAGAGAGTAGGGCACTATGGGTCCTGATTGGAATATCAAACACCTCAGATGCCACAGATAAGACAAAGGTACCACAGCACAAGGTCACCCTCAGGTGGACAGTCCTTCCACCAGCCACATACAGTCAAGTCAGGTTTTCACCTGTACACTATGCTTGCCTAAGCTTCAGGTGGGCAAAGTCCATGCTAGTGGCCCAGCCTGTTGGGAGCTGAGGGTTACCTGACAATACATACCAAGGTCAGGGCTGAGGTCTTAGACTGTTCCATGTGTCCACTCAGCCCCACATCACTACCTCAGCAAGGGCTGACAGGTGGGAGAACACACACCTACTGCCACCAGGTATGACCAGTGTTGCCATATGCATGCTAGATCTTCAGGGGGCTCCTCATGGCTCAAGTCCAAGCTGGTTTTCCTCTTATATGGCCCCATGCTCTCCACTTCTCTCCCAACTGTGCTCCCATTCCTGAGGCAAATAAGCCCAGGAGACTAACCTGGTGCTTGCCCAGGCCTATGTCTGGGGTTCTTTATGTGTCTACTGGCCCCTCAACTAGGCACAGCCTGTAGGATTCTCTTCCCACTGGTCCTGTTGGAGTTGCTCCTCTGGTCAGATTCCTTCCATGCTGCACTTTCCTTCCCCAGTGGCCGAGGGCCAGCATGCAACCCAGGCAGGCCAGGACTCAGAGAACGGTTAAGGCTTTAGGGCTTGGAATGAAACTGACCAAGGACCTTGGTGTTTGCTTCATGAAACCGGGAACAAAAGCAGTCAGTGGCAGTAACTTCAGTGGCCTTCACCTACCTACTGGATAATTTCCTTACACAGAACCAGGGAGGACTTGCAAGAAACTACGCTCCTCTAATCCCCTGAGAGGAGGGGTCTTCTCCAGGTTGTAGGAGCAGCAACTGAAGACCACAGGCCCCAGGGGAATGGTGAAGAAGGGTGGGCCTGGGCCTGGATGGCAATCATGGGCCCACAGAAGAAGGCACTGCAATATGGGTTATGAGACTATGTCCTGGAGAGCAACGCAGAGGCCCCAATGCACATCCTCCTGGACCCACACGTGTACTCCATGGCCAATCTTGCCTGGGGCTCTCAGGTGAGGTACAGGGTGGGGTGATCCACAAGGGGTGGGTCTCACTGCACTGCTTGCTGGGCACCAGGAGGACTCAGAGTGGGGGCACATACGTACAGACACTTTTAAACCTCATAAGGGGGAATAAAAATGAGGCCCAAACTATCTGGAGGGTTTGCTAGGACTCTGACCTCCAGCCCTCAGGATACTGCTATGACTCTTCCTGCTGGAAAAGGCTTCTCAGTGTCAGAGGCTTCTGCTGCTGACACCAATCTTGCTGGGAATCAGGAAACACAGGAAAGTGGACGCAGTCACAGCTGGGTCATAAATACCTTGCCTGTGGTCCAGAGCCCCCATGCCCAGTGGAGGGGCACTAGGTCCGTAACAGCTCAATGGGACTCAGGCTGTAGGAGCCGCCAAAGCCACAAATGACCCTGTGCAGGTATCCCTCATAAACTCAGGGTCCTGGAAGTCTCAAGAACTTCACATGTACTTCTAGCCTCCTCCAGCCTGAGCTGCTTGGTGCTCACAGGGATAGACAGGCAGAGAGGATGTCAGGGTGGCCTTGACTGGGGAACTCAAGAGTTGGAAATTTTTAGTTT
Source organism: Noctilio leporinus (assembly GCA_004026585.1). NCBI lineage: Eukaryota > Metazoa > Chordata > Mammalia > Chiroptera > Noctilionidae > Noctilio > Noctilio leporinus. The sequence goes on from PVIW01005746.1 coordinate 78,149, forward strand.
TATGTAATAGTTAATATACTTTGTAGTTAACGTATGTAAAAAGCTATTATTTCAGAACTGAAGGTACATATGGCCCACGCTGACTCCAGGAGACCCTTGTGTTCCAGAAGTGACATAAGCAATCAAGATAGTATCTAACACTGTGTTTCAGGGAGACATCCCTCTGCCCAGAACACAGATAAAGAAACTCACACAGGACACGGGACCCAGATAGAAAATCACTGTCAACAGATGAAAAGATGTTAGGGAAATTGCAGGACTAGCTTTTATCTGATTAACCTCTTTCCTGAATTCCAAATCCCTTACCTATACTTTTTCCTTCTTATAAAAAGGCTCACTTGAAAGGAAATGTAAGATAGTCTGTTAGGGTACATAATCCACTGTTTTCTCAGATCGCCAGCCATCTGAATAAAGTGCCTATAAAGATTCAATCCCTGTCTCTGCTTATTGGTTCTGATAATAAAAGGCAGCACATGAATGCCCACATTTCTGTTTTCAGCCTGGTACATGGTGCTCACACATGCACAGACTCAGGCTATCAGTGAAGAAATACAAGTCATATACATCATGCTGAGCCAAGCAGGAGCTGAAGTGGCCATGAGGGAAATCCCAGGGGTGGGACCTGACCCCAATTAGGGGTCTGCATTGAGACCATGCAATGACAAGCACATTGTGAAGATGCTGTGCCAGTGGTTTATACTCAGACCTGGCTGTACCAGTCCTTAAGAGCAAAACCACAGCAGTCCTCAGGAAAGAAGGTCTCTTCTTAGGGTACAGCCACCCCAATGAATCCTCAGTGATAGGGTAACAAATATGGGCAGGGTCCCTCATCAGCTCTCTTAAAGAATGATGGAACCACTGAGAAGACTGAGGGGACTAAACATGGCCCAGGACTCAGGGGTAACCTTCAATACAGCCCTATTTTCTGTTCCTCTGTTGAAAAGAACAGATTCAGCCAGTATTCCCCTTGCACCATGCCTCACCCCATGCCAATTTGGTGACCCCGATGCCATGATGGAGACTTCATACCTCCAATAGCCCATTAGGTGATGCTTTGCCCCTCACTTTCCAAATGAACAAACTGGAGCTCTAAGAGGTTCCAGTCTCACCCTAGGCCACAGGACTACCCGTGGGAGAAAGCCCTTGACCCTTGGTCAAAACCTCCTGCTGCTCTCAACTAATTGCAAGAATTCAATATGACGCAAATTGTGAATTCACTCTAGAGTGACAGGGAAATTAAGGGCTCCACTTATCTAAACTTGTGACGTGAAGGTGGACAGGACAGACAGTGGGTGGTGCTCTCTTCATTGAGATCCCTCAGCTTGGCACGAGGCAATCCAGCAGGCTGTATTTTTCAGCCTAGGAGAGGCAATCCGGCAGGCCACTCCAGCAGCTATTGCCTGTTCCCTCTTACCCAGGTGGTGTGTACAGCCAGTGTGGGGTGGGATGGGGCTGGGAATCCCTTGGTTATCGGAAGTGTGCACAGGATGGGGGTGGACGTGCTCGTCTCAATCTTGGGGACATTGTGTGAAGGTTTGAGGCTTGTGACTACCTACTAGAGTCTGGCCCCCATGGGATCCTCCGTACCTGTGTAAACATGGCTATGTTTATCCTCAGGGCTGACCCAAATGGCCTGTTCTTCTACCAGCCCACATGGTTGGGAACCAATGAGCAGATGGAGACAGAATGCTGCCCTATGTCTCCCCTGCCAGAACCACTCAGAGGTGGCAACTCAATTAGAGGGCAGAGGGTCAGGCCTTCCATGGTGCCCACCTATCCCCTTCCTGAATACAGTCAAGTCCCCATCAGAAAACATTCCCACTTCAGCCATCAAGCCACTCCTGTCATTTAGGAATATCTGCCAGCACCTGGAAACTATTTGGGCATAAGAGCACCCTATGGGCTGCCACTCATCTGATCCCTTACTACCCAGTGTGGCCACAGTGAGCAGGCATCTGGTTCCAGACCTGAGGACTCCTGCCTGGCAGGTACTACTCTTATAGGAAGAACAGAAGGTAAGTATTTTAAAAAGTGTTCAGGCCTAGTGCTGAATTTTCCATGGCCCCGAGCTTCCCCTTTGCCACACGTAGGACAGACTGGGTGGCTCTGGGTGACAAATGCCCTGGCCCCAGGATGCTGGTTGCTTTCCTGAGACTGCCTTCTCTCAGTAAGTTACTGCTCCTTAGCAGGACCAGGGCCCCATATGAGCATTACATCACCCCCTCTAGTTTCAGAAAGACATTTGCCAAGTAGCTCCAGCAAGAGCTATGGGTAAGGCACAGACAGGGCTCCCAATTCCAGGATTCAAGTCCTAGGTCTGCTGCCTAAGCCATGTGACCTCTCTGAAACAGAAGAGTAGGGGAGCTGCCTCACATTGTATCTGCCTATGCCCAGGTCCCACTGGTCTCTGCAGGCCAGGGCTGAATCTCTGGCATATGTCAGCTGAGTAGGGTATGGGGTGCCTCCAGACTGAGGCTAGAGCAAGTTGGGTGTCAGGTGACTCTGATCTGATGTTATGTGGAGAAAACCAGTGTCTACCCTGGCAGAACACAGAAATGGCACCAGAGACTGTCAGGTCTCTCATACTGCCCCTGTGAACTTAAGGAGACTCATAGGGAGGTGCTAAAACTCCACCCAAACCTGAGCTGTCTGTCCATCAGACACAGGTAGGGAGCCTTGCCAGAAAGCATGGGGCTGGACCCCATGTCTGTGTCTCTCTTAAGACTACAAGGAATGATGGACGGCTCAGCGAAATCCTGCTAAACAAATGAAAAAGACAAGGAAGGTTCCTTGGGAGCGCATGCTGGTGTTTCTGTGTTACCTCAGCAGGCAACAGCACTGAATGGCTCACAGAGTTAGGCTCCAATGCCAGCTGACTGTGTAGCCTGACCCACAATGACAAATGTCCACACACAGCTGCAGGTATCACCCACAGGCTCAGGGTAACCCATTTCTTCCAGAGGAAGTGACCTAGAACAGTGCATGTGATGGGCTGAAAACACAGGGCACTGTCCAGCAGGAGGCAGCTGGGCAGGAATGCCACCCCACCTGCTTCTCATTGGAGGCGCTCTATGTGACCTGCGCTAAGTCAACCCCAACTGCAGTGCTGGGACTGTCCCCACCCCCATGGTAGGCACCATGTCAGGCAACCTCTGGCCTGGCCAGCAGAGGGACATAGTGACCAGACAGCGGGACTCAGGCTGGGGTGGAGGGAGGGGGAAGGGGGAAGTGGCCAAGAGGAACTGGAAGGGGAACCTGCTTGGTCTACTATGCCAAGCAAGGCCCACCTCCTCAGCCAAGGGGTTCCTTGGTCCATGGGGAACCCTGCCAACTCAAAACTGCTCTGCCACTCAGAAAGGGCTTTGTGGGAAGCGCTGGCTGTCCAGGGCGGTGCTATGGCCTCTGCTTCTCATGCCTTTTGTGCACTAGATAAGCAAAGTGAGGGCTGCACAAGGCAGGAGGTGCCTGTGATGTGGAATAAGCCGGATATGCCCCAGGTTGCTGGGGCCCCCTAAACACCCAGTCTGGGATTTTGTTGTCTTGGTGTGCATTCTGTGAGCCCTGCCTGACACCCTTGAGTTTCCTTCCAACCCAGCTGCTTGAGGATCGGGTCTGCTCCTACTCTGGAAGAGCTCCATGCCCATCCTCACCCACCTTTCACCCATTTGGCTAAAACCTGACTGACTGCCTTTTACTTGATAAAAATGTTTTCTGCTGGGCACATTGCTAGCTCAGCTTCCATTAAAGCAAAGAAATAAACCTGTTCTTATAGAAGAACTGGGCTTCCTGAGTGCCTGTGGCTTGACGGTTTTAAAATAAGATTCAATAGGCCTCGAACTTTCACAGGGTTCACATAGAGCCATCTGGACCTATGTGAGTAAAACAAATTGCCAGACCTGCCTGCTCACCACCAGGAAACAAGAAAGGAGGAAAGGCCTATACCTGAAGCTTCAACCTGCCTTCTTCAGGATGAGGAGCCCTGGAGTATTACTTAGGCTGGGTGAGAAGGAGGCCTATGGCAAGGGTTTGAGGCTGGGCAGGTGAGCCTTGGTTCTCCAGACAGGACAGGCACTGGACTCTCATGCTACGGCTCATTTGCTCCTTGGCTTTGTGCATTGCTGCATGGAGTCCCTCCTTACACGTGACATCAGAAGCCTCCAACCGCCCCCCCCCCCCCCCCCCCCCCCCCCCCCCCCCCCCCCCCCCCCCCCCCCCCCCCCCGAGACCTGCTCTGCCTTCCCTCTGCACCTGTCCTTACTTTACTGTTCTTGGAGGAGCAATGCTTAGATGTTAATGACTCAGCTTTTTCTAGCAAGTGGCCTTTCATTCAGCTTGGACTTGGTGGGCATTTGGGGACCTCCCTCCAGGACCCTGGGACAGCTCATCATTAAAGCAGCCATGCTACCCTTCACCACAGGTAGTAAGGGTAGTCAGTCAGGTTGGCACCTGGCTCTCCTCTCCTAGGTGAGGACCCTGTCTGTTCCTTGTTATTGGAGAGGGGTTAACAGGAAACCCTGAGGCCACAGGCCTGGGCGAGAACCTCTGCCTATGATCATGAGTGACAATGATTTAGGCTCTCTGAGCCTCGGTTTTCTCATCTTCACTGTGGGGACTTTAATAGACAAGAACAAGGAAGGCCAGGAACTGAGTGAGTATGCCAGTCATTTCTGCTACTCTTAGCTCCCAGATTGTGCTCCAGGACCAAGCTCTGGGACCTGCTCACCCCACTCCCCAGCACAGTGCAGGCCCTATAAGTGGGGTGTATGGGAAACAGCAATGTACTTCACATGACAGCACCTTCCCCAAGTGCTTCCTCAGTCAGTAGTGCTCTGGCTAGAGTACTTCCTCCTACTGTTGCAAAGGTTTCCCTGAGAAGAACGTGACCTGGGATTCTGGAGAAAATGTCATGCTATACCCCAAATGCTGGCCTTCCTGCTCCAGGATGACACCCCATCCTGCCTCTCATTGTGGTGATACTGTAAAACCTCAATTCCTGAGTAAACTGATGCTCCACAGAGGTATTTACACAAGAACCTTTGAAGCTCATCACTCAAAGGGATGATGCTCACCTACCATGCTCAGACTGCAAACATTGCCTATGTTTGTCCCTGGAGTCCTGTAAGCCATCTAATTCACCACAGACAGTGATTTATAGGCTACCACTCCCAGGCCAGTGGGGAGAGGTGATCTAAGGGCAAATGCTGCAAATATGGGAGTAGAGCTGAGTGGGGTTGGGTGAGGGTGCATTCTCTCCAGGCGTGGGGAGGAAGCTGAAAGCCATGCAGGGACAGCTCTAGGGTGTAGCTGTGCAGATGGGGACAGAGGACTGGGAACTGGGCACCAGGCTTGAAGCACAGAGACACAGGCAGGCCTCACTCTGGGAAAGACTTGTCCAGATTCCCATTGAGCCAACCAGCCTCAAAGGGACCCCAACAAACCAGGGCTGATGGGAGTGAAATGCCAGGCAGAAGGCCTATTCACTCGTGCAGCCTTCTAGGCTTGGCTTTGGCAGCAGCCACCTTGAGTGTTGCTGAATGCTTTCAAGGAAGGTCCTGGGGATATTCCTGCCATAGGGAGGATAGCTGGTCAGATGACCAACAATCTATCTACCCACTCAGTCTTTCGAGCCTCTGGCTGAGCACCGACTATAAAAGGGTCCTAGAAGTGATCAGAGCTCAGTAGGTCCACTCCCCCTATATCTCTTGCATGTGCACCTGGTGCCACTGGCTGGAGGACAGGGATGTGCAGGCCCATCCACTGCTATGGGTGGAAATGCACAGACCACATGCAGCATGGAAGGATAGTTGGAAAGTGTCTGGCAAATGTTATCATCCGCAGAACTCTGTACTAGAGCACATAGGGGGACAAACCACCCCTCAGGGGAGAGAGCAGCCGAGAGACACCAATAGTAAGTGGTAGGGAGAAAACCTTATCCTGTCATGGGAAAAAATGTGCTACGACCATGGCTCCTAGCCTGGTAAAAATGACATTGTCTGGCAGTCCAAATGGTGGGGAACCTTAGGCATGGCATGGGGGCATTGGAGGTGACAGTCTGGAGAGCACTGGTCCTGTCTAGTAGAGCTAAGGATGAACCACCCACCCTCTGATCCATGGCTAGGGGGGATGGGGGCTAGCCCAGTCACTGCCACCTGGTCTGTAAAATACTCATCCCATCTACTCTCAAAACAAAGCACAGGAAAAAAAGAAAAGGACAGAGAGAGAGAGAGAGAGAGAGAGAGAGAGAGAGAGAGAGAGAGAGAGAGGGAGATATGTCTAGACAAACTCAAGTTAAATCCAACCTAAATTAAATATACATATCATGGACCAATATGGATAAATCTCAACAACAAGGCTAAGTGGAGAGAAAGCAAGGTACAGAAAGAAAGTTAAGTACGGTCTGATGCAGTTTCTAGAAAGTTCATAACATCCAAACAGTGCTGCATACTGTTTAAGGGGGCACACATGTCTGCAGTGAAGGTGTAAAACACAGTGCAGACAGTGGGGGTGGTGTGGGGGCAAGGGGAGGTCACAGTGGGCTTTCTCTGTATTCTATGCTGACCTCTGAGTCTGTTGTGGTGGTAAAAGTATTGGCAACAGAGATTATGGTGGTTACCAAGTGAAAACATGAGACACCCACCTCACATCTATCTATGCCAGCAGGTGAGTGACCATGCCCAGGCTGAAGGCAGATGGGGGTTTAAGGAAGGGGAAGCACTACCACATCCCTAGGTTTCTGCAAGATCTTGGGAATGAGCCACTCAGTCCCCTCTGTGCACAGCCAGTTATTTACTTTTCACCTCTTCTTTCCCTCACCACTGAGTTCCTCCTGGTTGGGTCTTGAGAACTCTCATAGAAAGGTGAACACAGGGCCACAGACACCAGGACCAACTTGTACATCCCCACAGGCCATGATTACAATGCCCCATTCAGCTGGCCAGAGATTTGGGCTTTATGGAGATTGGGGAGTAAACACGGCAAAGCCCTTATATTGAGTGGGCGTGGGCAGGAAGGAAGGGGGTGATCCCCAAAGCCACAGCTGGGGTGAGAAGGAAACCCCACAGCTGAAGCATGGCACACCCCAGGTCATCATGCTGGAAGGCCAGTGATGCTGTAAGTAACAGTGTGCCCTAATTACCTGGACTGAAGCTGCTCTAATGGAAGTGCCCTGCTGGCCAGGCTGATTGATTTGAATGGGGCCAGGAGCCAAACTCCCATCTGGCTCTGGAGGACCCTTCCATGTCTCTAGAGGGGGAATTTGCAGCCTCTTGTAAAGAGAGTCCTCAGTACGAGGCAAAATTCCAAGTACCTACCTATGAGGCAGGCACTATCAGTATGCCCATTGTACAGATGAGAAACTGAAGCATGTAAGTCACAGAGCTTGTGAGAGGCAGAACTGGGATCCTACCCAGCTGGTTTGGATCTAAGCCTGGGCCCCACAACCCCACCCCTCCATGGTCACAAGCTTCTGGGCCCTGAAGAGGGCCCTTAATCTCTGACCTGCCATGGCCTGTTTTCTCCCCATCTGGCTTCCTTGTTGTCAGGATGCACCTGGATCACCTTTGTCCTTACTAATTGTGGATGGTAGACAGAAGCTCCAGGAGCTAACTATGTCCCCACTGAGTCCTCCCACTACTGGCCACACCACATATATTCAGCCACGTTCAGCCGTCAGAGAGCTATCTACGCTCACTGAGGCCCTCTGTGCACCAGCCCTACCTCTGCCATCATGGCCAGCCTCCTGCAGTGCTGTGAGAAGTCACTGATGGCCTGCTTTATAGATGAGATCCTGGGCTCTACTGCCAGCAGCAAGGCCCTGTGCTCCACCTCTGATTGCGGAACTCAAAGCACCCTGAACCACAGCTCCAACAACACGTGAACACAAGCTGGGCTATAGGGACCATGAGGTCATTTCCAAGATAGAGACTGAGACTCTGAGAGATGGTTCCCCTGTGCCAATGGGACCTCTGACTCTAGAAACAAGGTGAGAGAGGCTGTTCTGGGGGTTACTCTGTCCTCCAGCTTCCAGCTAGGCTGGCTGAGGACCTGAAGGAACTAAACCTCCCCTGGAGTCTCAAAGAGAACTTAAGGCCGTGAAGTGGTTTTGTGAAATTCAGGGCATGTCTGCCACATAGGCAAACCTTGGTGAGCTGGGGCCCCTGGGTGCTTGGTTGAGTGAATACGCACCAACAGCTAGGTCAGGGTGGGGCCTCCAAACACCGTGGCACCCAAGCTGGCCAGTAGTCTGACCAGGTGCAGTTGGTGGCAGTGGGAGAAGAAAGATGCCCAGCAGGTTTCTGTCCTTGCATCAAGGAAAACAGGCCCCAGGCCAAAGCTGAGGTAGGTTCTCCAGCAGCTGCGCAGCCTCCTTTCCTTAACCTGCTCGGCTGACTCTCACATCTAACAGCATCTGCTGCAGCTGACTCTCACATCAACAGCATCTGCTGCAGAGGTTGGGCAGTTGGGAGTCAGTATTTTAACATTCTCTGGTGTCTGGGTATGTGTACTCCACACTATTCTGAAATAACTGGCCCTGTAAACTGGAGACTTAGGTCAATGCCACACACAGAAGGGACATTGTTACTCAGGGATGAACACAGATTAGTTACAAGTCTCAGAGCCAGAATATGACAGGCCTGCATTCAGGGACAGACGGGAGACAGCAACGTCTGGGCCTTAGTCTGCCCCTCAGAGAGAGCCCTTCCCTACTCACACTATCCCCCTGTCCCCACTGTCCTCTTTTGCTCCCATTTGTCCCTATGGTTGGCTGTGTCAGAGGATATGTCTGGAAACTTAACAGTAATTCCAAGAACACAACTTCTTACCTATACTTCTATTCATCCTGCAAAATCCTGGGTGGGGACAGCATCTACAAGCCACTCATATGTTACAGATCTTACCACCTGCCATCATCACTTACATGCCAGCCTATTTTTATGTCTGGGGCAGCATCTCATCCCCTGTGCCCCAGCCAGGCTTGAGATTTTTTCCTGTATAACATCCCCACCTCTGCAAAGAAAGAAAAACACAAAGAGACAGCAAAAACTTAAAGGGAAGAGAAAGAGCCAAGAACTGATATCCCAAGACATGAAAACCTTCTTACAAACATGCCTTTTTACCTGTGAATGCTGGCAAATGAGGCCAAAGCATAGGCCTCAAGGAAAAGGACAGCAGGGGTGGTAGTGAGAAGCATCCATGTGGTTATAGGTAACTGCTAAGGAGAAATGCTCAGAAAACATGTTGTCAGGGGAGGGCCGAGCCCCTATTCTCACCCACTGACACTCTCCCAGCTGCAGCCAAGTATTGTGCATGCACACAGGCTTCAGGACAGCCAGATATCTGGATGCCAGTTCTTGGCTTTCCAGGTTGAGAGATTCTACAAGTTCCCCAACTTTTCTGGGTCCTGCTTGGTTTTCTTGTGTGGAAAATTGGGGCAATTGTCACATACCTGCCTTGTTCGGGTTGGGGCTGAATAAGAAGACCTACTCCAAACACCTACTGAGTCCCCAGGAAACAAGGGCCAGCCTCCCACAACAATATTCGGTCCCAAAGAAGGTGCTGTTGAGATAGACACTCAAATACCACAAGTGACAACATTATAGGTACAGATTTTCTGAAAAGTAATTTAACATGTATATGGAGAGCATTTAAACATTCAGACCATTCAACTCAGAAATCCCACTTATAGGAATTTCCAAAGGAAATCAGAGCTATGCAAAATATTTACACACAAGGATGTCCAGTCCATTGCAGCTCTGCTACAGAAGTCAGAAGAGAGCATCTCCATCAACACAGAATCAACTCCCCGGCACTAGAGGGCCTCTGCAGCCTCAGATGTGTTACATTTTTAATGATATGCAACAATGTTTACAGGGAATTTATATTATGTGTTCAGCTATAAAAAAAAAAGTGTCGTGTGAAGAATAGAAAAAGAAAAGGATGACTTTTCTTTTTCTCTTTTTAAAAAGATTTTATTATTTTTAGAGAGAGTGGAAGAGAGAGAGGCAGAGAGGGAAAGAGACATCGATGTATGGTTGCCTTTTTTCACCTGCCTGAAGCTACAGACCTGGATAGAGACCTGGCTAGAGACCTGGCCTACAACCGCACTGTGTGCCCTGGCTGGGGATTGAATCAGCGACCTTTGGGTTCACAGGTTCGCAGGAAGGCGCCTTATCCACTGTGCCACCAGCCAGGGCTTATGACTTTCCTTTTATACTTGAGTCCCAATTATCTATCATAATCTTTACTTTACAACAACAACAACAACAAAAAGAGGAATGTGAAACAGAAAGATTCAGGGCCCCTTAAGGACAACAAATGCCCCCACCAACCACCCGCCACTTCCTAAGTATAGCCACCAAACCTCCCAAACCTCCCATTACGAAAGAACCCCCTACTGGTGGGGTTTCACTGGCCCCTGGGCCCAGAACCAGAGCCAGTGCCATAGCATAGTGGTCCAATCCACACGTACAACTTCATGTTTCACAAGTGAAGTGCCTCTAAGTACAGGAAGTGCTAGAAAACAGGCATTTTAGAACATGGTAATCTCATAAGCCAGGGCACCATTAAAAAAAAATTGTCAGCACACCATTTGAAAGTTTGCCTAAAATTGAAGTTCTCATGCATTTGCTTAAGGTTTCCTTCCTTTCTTCCTTTTAAAAAAAAGGAAAATGTAATTCTGAACATGCTGGACTCTGATTCCTTTTGTCTAAACCCAAGTTCACTCTAGGTGATTCAGCCATGATGACACCCCAACCAGGTCCTTTAGGTGGCTGGGTCCTGTTCACTGGTCCCAGTCCCATGCCCTAGGTGACATCTGCCCCACTGTAGGCAAGTGTGTGTCTCTTGATGGCACAGAAGAAAGTGACTGTGAAGGTAAGGTAGGAATTGCTGTATACTACAGAAAAAGTCACAAAGCCACTCTAATCTAACTCTGCCCAACTGGGTTGGCCCCCTGGGGGGCCCTGATTTCTTGAACCTGACTTGTCTAGGGAAAGCTAGCTGAGCACAGATCCTAGAGAGGCTGCAGGTCTAGGAGGAGAATGTTCTTGTTGGTGCCAACATGTGGGTAGCACCCACTTGGCATCTGCCCAGAGCCAAACAACATGCTATGGACAAGATAGGATACAGAGTGGCTAAGGGCACCTAAGGCACAGAGTGCTACCAGGGAAGGCTTCCTGGATCTAGAGGCAGCAGAACAGACGCTGATGGGAGAGAAGTAGCCTGCAGAGCTGTGGGAGGAGGTGAGGGTAAAGCTGGGCAGAGGGCAGCACAGGCATATTTTTGGAATCTTGAGAGGACTTCAGGAAGGTGCAGGGAGGGCGCATGACCAGGGATGAGGTTACAGAACTGACAGTGCACACTAGCTTGATGCTACAGATTCCTGGCTCTATGTGTCCTGCAAGGAAGCACAGTCTCTGCAGGATAATATCACAGATGCTGGGAACCCAACAGGGGCTTCAGGGGGGCCCTGCTGCAGAGAGGATGTGGCTGAACCCAGGCTAGGATCCCACACAGGTGCCCAGAAGCCATGTTCAGGTCCCAAATGTTCTTGTTAGTTCCAAATGAAGCCTACATGATTTCAGGGACATTTCTAGGGGAACCCAAGCAAGACCCTGACTGAGTTTCTGTCCCATTTAGCCAGATAAAAAGAGGAAGGAAGGTTCTAGCCCTACAGAGTACCACTCCAACCCTTATGGTGATACAAGAGTGTGGGGTGTGGAGACACTAATCAAAGTAGATCTTGGCAACAGGCAGCCACACCTCTTCAGAGTCAGTCTTTCCTCTGGGGTCCTTGTAAGCACTCCTAGTTGAGGTCAGCAGGTACACCAGCCCTCTTGATGGACCACAGACAAAACGCTTCACTCATACACCTGTTCTTCTTTTCCAAGTCAGGAAGCACTAAGAGCTGCTAGAAGTTCTAAACCATATTCTGGGAAGGAACTGAAACTGAAAACCTGTACATCTTCATCTGTCACCTCAACACAGACCCAGCTCAGTAGGCTGCAACCCTGTGATGAGTGGCAGCTGTGAATGCCCTTATTTTCTGCACAAGGCCCACCTCTCCTAGGTCTCAAAATACCATAGACATTTCCCTGGCTGGGTAGCTCAGTTAGTTGGTGCATCTTCTTATATACCAAAAGGTTGTGGGTCGTTCCCCAGTTGAGGAACACATGTGAGGGAACCAGTCAATATTCCTCTCTCTTTCTTCCTCTTCCTCTCTCTCTAAAGTCAATGAACACATATATTAAAAAATTAAATACCACTGACATTGGCCCTAGGAGTTCAGAGAGACTCAGTGGAAGTACCCCTCGTGACAGAAAGGCATCGTCCAAGCTCTACAACACGCTTGGCCCTGAAAGGAGAAATAAAAGTTCCTCACCCCAGGCCCAGACCTGAAAAGGCCTCATCAGGACAGTTCTCAGAACCCTCCTCAGTTTACCTACTGGGGGGTTGCTCCAACACCCACGGGGAGGGTGGGACCTACTGGCCCTACTAGAAGGAGGGTGAGCATGATATCTGAGATTCATGAAACTAGGCACCACCAACCCCAGGCACCCCACTGAGGACAGGGCCAGTCACCATCCGGAGAGGTATTGGGGCCCTGCACAAATGGGAGAATTGTATCTGACCTCCACATACTAGGGGAACACCAGGCAGGTGAACCTCAGTGCAGGCAGGCTTGTAAAGTGATAAAGCCAAGATTACCTTGGCTTCTTGAGGAAGCTTGTTAAAAAAGCAATCTCTCTAGGGCTCAGGACAGAAATGAGAGGAGGACAGAAAGGACACTGAAAGTGAAACTCTGTCACCTGCCTGGTAGCACAGACAGCTCCCAGAGTAAGCAAGAGAGCAAAGGCCTCTAGAGTATCCTGTAAGTCCCTCCTCCACCAGGCCTGCTGCTGCTGAGCTCAGCAACTTCCAGGCCAGGGAGGGGATGCGGGCTGGCAGCCCACTGCAGTAAGAGGCATCCAGCAGATCAGGCAAAGCATATGGCATTTATTTTTCTTTCTTGTTACACACATACACCTTAAGGTGGGGCACTAGGACTCACCTGGTGCAGCAGAGGGGTTGGGTGGGATGGGGTAGGGAGTGCAGCAATAACCTTCACCTGATCCTCCATTTCTGTCTTTGAGAGAGACTGATCTGTTCTGAGGGACGCACTCTAGAACACAGGTGGCAAACAAGGCCCGAGGGCCGAATAAGGTGGTCCACCTTGTTTTATCCGGCCCAGCACCTTGTTTCTACCCTCTCTTAACTGTTAAGGAGTAGTTACGTTTATATAGTCCTAAGATTATATTCAGCCCTTGGAAGGCAACCTCAAGGCCGATGTGACCTGGGTGAAAATAAGTTTGACACCCCAGCTCTAGAACAGAGTCCAGGGCCATTCACCCTGGTGATGCCAAGAGAAAAACAACCTCCGTTCTGGTTGCAAACTAGGGCCACAGCCTTATGTACTGGGCCAGCTGGATTCAGGTGTCATGGCAGCTTCCAGAGCAGATTTTGCACACTCCCTAAAGGGGCTCTCCAGAGCTAATTCCCTCCGGCAGACAGGATGGTGCCTGTACCCATAACCCTCTCCCTGCAAGCAAGGGTTGGGCAGTGCCCAGTTCCAGGGGCCTATAGCCCCTGCGGGGGAGCAGCTGCAAGCCCCCAGGCCAAGCTTAGTATAGCACAGCTAGGCTGAATGATGGAGGCTTTGGTGTTATGCCAGGGAAGTGTATTTGTGCAGAGCAGGCCAAGTGTGGGCAGGAAACAACGCTTCAGGGGCCCTGGACAGTCAGATCTGTAAGCCCTGCGGCTTTTGGAGACTAGGAAGATTAGCCCTCCCGTCGAAAACTGCTTTTTAAAATTTTTTTTTTGGGGGGTAATACTCAGCCAAGGGAAAGGCCACAGGAAAGGGACTAAAGAGCTGAGCAAGGGAGAGCAATGTACAGATATCATTCAGCTCCGCTCTGGGCTGGTCATATGACTAACTTTCATTTCCCAAACTCACTAGAGACCCTGCACTTTCCTGACACAAAGTGTCATCGAACAAGCCTACACTGGCCACACATCTCCCCACCACAGCACGTCTGGGAATGGAATCCTAAGGCAAATATAAACTGTAAACAAAAAGCAAGCACCAAAACCAACATGAGGGGAAAATAATTCCAACTTTAACCACCGGAAACCCAGCATTGCCCTGGGTTTCTGGCTGCCCAAAAGAGGTCAGTCCTGTGCCACCAACCTCCACAGAAACACGTGGGGGGGGGGGGGCGCGTCGGCTCCCAGGGAAGGTATCTGACTGCATCTGTCCCAGACCAGCTCAGCTCCCCCAACCTGGCTGTTCTCACTTTTGTTCCTCTTCCAGAGCAAGTTCACACCTCGACCTGACCCAGTAGCAATGCCTCCTACCCTCCCCCAACTCCAGGTAACACTCGGGTCTTTGTTTTACTTGCACAAGCAGGTAAAGCCAACACCCTTCCCTGGCAGCGCCTCCCCAAGGCCGGATGAGGGTCCCAAAGGTGCAGGGAAAAAGGCACCCACTTCCCACATCGGCCCTGGGTAGGGGATCCACACAAGAAGCGAACACACCAGGTGGGCTAAACAGGCACAGGAATCCACTTTCTTGCCCGATGTTCCAAGGCCAGCCTGCGGCTATAACTGGGGCCCGCCACATTTTACCCTGGCTCGAGATGACCAGGTGGAAACCCAGGCTGGCCGACGGGCGATCGAGAAAAGCTGAGAGGCAGAAGGAGAAAGCAAGATTCGCAACTGGGGGCCTTAGGAGGGAGGTGATGGTGGTCCGGCGGGCTGGGGCAAACGGGGTCACCAGAGGGCAGGAGAGGAGGGCAGGGAGGCAGAGCGGTCCCAGGGCAGCCCCCGAGCCGCCGCAAGCTGAGCCAAGCGCTTGGGTTCCCACCGAGTGCGCTGCTGGCGGGACTCACCTGGGCGTGCGCAGCGCGGCCGGGTCGCGGCGGTCCAGCACGCCGGGCACGCAGTTCGTGAGCTCCGTCCAGTCGGCGTGCAGCCCACAGCTCCAACCCGTAGAAAAGCGGGAGAAGAGCCAGGTCTCGCGGCGGTTGGGCCTGTAGCAGGTGCACTTCTTCTGGCCAGGCCGGCAGTCGCAGGGCACCTCCAGGCGCACGTTCTGCACGAGGTGGCGGCCGAAGGTGGTGCCGCCAGTCTTCTGGATGTGCAGGAAGACGATCACGTCGTCGCCCTTCATATCAAAGCGGAGCGAGCGCTCCAGCTCGCGCACCGGGAAGTAGTACTTCTTTTCGTAGTGCGGGTCCGGCGTGGGGAAGAGGTCGAGATCGTCGGGCGGCGCGTGGCCGCCGGGCGCGCCCAGGCTCAGCCCCGGGCCCGCGTACTGGTACAGGATGAGCATGAAGCACACTGAACCCGCCACCACTAGCACGAACTTACTAGCACGCTCAACCATGGTCCTGCCGCCGGCGCGCCGCCGCCGCATGTGTCCACCATCGCCAGCGGCCGGGGCGAGGGGCTCGAAAGGTGGGGGTCGCGGGAGCAGCTCCCGCCGCCGCCGCTCGCGCTCCTGCCTGGCCTATTTGGCGCCCAGGCCGCCCGCAGAGCGTCGGGCCCAGGTCCTGTGCGGCGCCATTACTGTTCTCCGCTTGTTTTGTCTTCCCAGTTCCCCCGGGCCGACCCCGCCTCGGCTCCGGCTCGACTCCCGCCCTGCTTCACCCAGCACCCCAGTGGGCTGCCGTTTTCCACCAAACCAAGAGGACTTTCCGCAACCCCTTGCAACGCCGAGTCTCCGCAGTCCGGCCGCCCCGCCCTTAGCCCGCCCTCGCGGCGCCTCTTGTCGTCACCGCCCGCGCCGGTCTTTGGCTCGGCCCCCAGAGCTCAGAGGGCGGCAGGCGCAGGCTACGCCCCTTGATCTACTCCGGCCTCTGTGTGCGCCTAGGCGTGGGGAGCGACTCGGGTACTTGGGACTCGGGAGCGGTGTCCCTTCTAGGCGGGAGGCCTCTAGGCCTGGGTCCTCCTTCCCTACGGGTCTCGGCTGGGGGTTAAAGACCTCCTTCCTCCCTTCTCGGGAGGGGAGGCGTTGACACTGCACTCAGGGTGCTCTAAAGCTCCAAACGTCAGCAGGCCGTTTGAACTTGGAAGGGACCTAGGGGGCGGTGCGGGTCGGAAGCACCCCGCTAGCTGGGCGGCTGACAAGGACTAGGGAAGGAAGGGAGGGTTGGCTCGCGTCCGCGATGGGACCACTCCCAACCCCACCCTGTGGCTTTGGGACAGAGAGCCTCAGCCCCTCGCGAAGAGATGGTGTCTGCAGATGCCTTTCGACCAACTCTATGCATCCCCGCCCCCATGATTATTATAACCTCAATGAAAAAGTTGCAGAAAGTTGAACCAATATTTAAAAATTGCTAGAGTGAATCAAAAAAATTCCACCTTCCAGCTGGGGCTTTGCTCAGGACTTCCTCTTCAGGAGTCTTGCCTGCTGGCAAGTAGAGTGGCAGCTCCACGGACGAGGTGGCTGGGTTGTAAAATACCCTGCATGGAATTTTAGCGTGATCTGCAGGGATGGTCCTAAGAAGTGTTTTGACTCAGGCCAGAGTGGCCTCTAGAGGGAGTCCAGCTGCCAGGCCTGGTTTCAACCATTCCCTGCGGGAGTCCTTGGTTTCCTTCTATTTGGGTTTCCTGAAAGCATGGGGGGAGAGAGGGTTTGCGAGGGTTTATTGTGTCAATAATAAATTGTTTAAACAGCAAAACTGTTAAAATATATACTAAATCACACTAGAAAGTCCTGGAAGCAAACTCAGAAAACTGAAAAAGTCACCCCGACACCCCAAGATCCACTAAGACAAGAGCATTTGATTGTCAAAGGGGGATGAAGGAACACAGTCCCGACAGAAAGGTGCAGTATCCTAAACACAATTCAGAATGACTTAGAGATGGGCATGGGGTGGGGTGGGGTGGGGGGAGTCCTAGTGTAACCTAGGGTCCTAAAGCTTGGGTCCATCCTTAGCTGCCTTAAAACTGTTCCTGGTCCTGGAAGGCCTGTTAACCTGATCAGACTTCGTTTTGATGATTTTTTCTTGCCAGGAGTGGGGCTGACACAGGCCCCACTCCTAGGAGATGCTCACTTCTGCCTTCAGTCATTTGATCCCTCTTCAGGCTGAGTCCTGAGGAGTCTTTCCTCATGGATCGCCTCATGGAGGCGTAGGTCCAGGCCTAGAGGACAGAGCTGTCCTGGGTCAACCACAAAACATCCTTACCTATATGACACTTCTCTAACAAGTGGTAAATTACAGTTGAGGCTGCTGTTCATTCAAAACTACTGCAGATGTGTTATTCCTAATTCAATTCCTGAAAAACTGGCAAAAACTTGTACATTAAAGGGCAGCTGTGGATTTGAAAGCAGCTCGCAGGGCACAGCCAATCACCTGGCACTCAATAGGTTTTTTTCACCTGCTGTAAGGCTGCTCTTTGCCCTAAGAGTGTAAATTAATATAAGGAAGTCGAATTGTTTGCTGGAGGCAACACCGAGCCCTGCTTTTAGAGTTCAGGTAAGAGCAACTGCAGCTCTTCTGCTCTGTGACTCTGTCTTGTGCATATCCGCTTCATAAATTCTGTAATACGTGATCTTTAACTTGATGCCAAAGAAAAAGAAAACACGGCCAGTGGTCAGAAGTCATGATCAAATAAAATCAAGTCATTGCACTCCTGCTCCAGGAAAAGCTCAAGCAGTAATAAAATTTGGCTTTAGGAGTGAAAGGTAATTTGTTTGAAATCTAAAAGAGCCTCAGAAACCAAAGGCAAGGTTTCCCTCCCTCATGCTGCCTCCAAATCTGAGAACCAGAGGATCAACCCGTGAGCCTCTTCCTCCTTGGCAGCACTCCAGCAGAAGGGCAAGCGGGGGCAGCGCCATGGCCCCAGCTTGCCAGCGAGCCTCGCTCTAGACAGGGCAACAAGGGAGATTTCCTCAGTGGATTCCCTCCTTCTCTTTCAGCCTGTCCCCGGCTGTGGTTTCCGAAGGGGAGGAGGGCGGTTGAGGCTGTTCTCAGATCCTCCTCCAAGGGTGACTCTGCTTCCCACACTGGGTGAGAGGCTTGATTTGCAAAGGTTTTCAAGGGGAGCCTGGATAGGGGCGGAATCCGCGTCACTTCGGAGCAGACCCACCTTAGGACCCGTCCTGGAGCGGTGAACGGCGGCCTAGATTCCGGGCCTGGCCCCGAAGGACAAAGGGTGGGGTAGGGGCAGTAGGTAGCCCGGGGCGGAGCGGGCAACTCCAGGCTACGCTGGTTTTATCTAGCGTTTTCCCCTCTGTGGGGGCCCACTTCTGAGGTCTCCACGTTCTCCCCTAGCTCGTCCTTCCTGTGCCTTCACATTACCCTCTGCCTTGTCTCCTGGAGTGGCCTGCCCACCTATGCCAGCCCTCCTCTAAGAAGCTGTCACCCACTTCTTCCCGTCGCTGCGCAGTCCCCAGCAGGACTACTCCGGCCCAGCGAGGTAGCAGTTCATTCTGGTCCCAGCCCTGAACAGAGGCCTGCCCATTGTCTTCCCAGGCTGACTGTTTTGTGGGTTGAAAGTCTCAGGCTTTAAGAGGCCATCAGAGTCACTGAGGCTCCTGTTGCCCCACTTTACCTGAACTCTGAAGGCGTGGGCCTGCCAGACCTTGGGGAGGAATGCTCAGAACCGCGCTCTCGGGTTCTCTCCCTCTTGCGTTCTCTGCCTGTCCTGACCGCTAGGGGACAGTGGCTGGAGGGTATAGCAGACCCTCCTGAACAGCTCTTGGCACAGCCTTTCTGAGTAGGCTGAGCCTCCTTTTCATCTCCTCTTCCTCCTTACTTTTCTTTGTGTTCCCTCTCCTGATGGATTTTAAAGTCCCCTTGAGTCCTTTGGTGCAGAAGGTGGGAGCATAAATAAATTAAGGAGAATCAGAGTGATACAGATAAAAACAACAACGTGGCCTTTACCTTCCACCTACCTCCAAGAGCTGAGGTTTGTGACCTAGCTTTGGCCCAGGGAAATTGCTGTTGCCCTCCCACCTCGTTGGCCCTGCAGAGCCTAGCTAACTGTCTACCCTGTCTGACACCTGACACCTGAGGGCTTGGCTCTGTCCTCTCTGTAGATAGTTGGGCAGGGACCCACTTGACTTGCTGCCTGGCGGTGACTCCTTGTCTGGCAGTGGAAGCCTTGTTCTGGGTCTCCTTCCCTATCTGGATCACAGAGCAGGCAGCAAGCACACCCCCATCCCCCACCCCTAAGGTTACTGCTTTCTTTTTTATATTGCACTTGGGACCTCTCATAAAGGAACACACATTTAGAAATTCCAGAGGCTCTCAAAGCTTGTGTGAGTAGGGTGAGGTGAGAGATGTGGGTGTGGAGCATCTAGCTCCCAGTAGGACCTCATCTCAGATTTATATTATTTTTCCTTCCAGAAAGGGCCCCAACCCAGGTTAATGGGAGACACCAGGGAGAGCAGTGGGGGCACTTTGGATTACGTACTGATGAGAACATTCCTTGTGGGGCATAGTGACCTCTTAAGGGTTAAAAGGAATAGGCAGAGTTGAGCCCCCAGGGCTGTGATGCTTGCTGCCATTCCCCCAACCCCAGCTCCAGGAAGCCACCTGGAGCAGGGCATGGGTAGTGAAGGAGGGTCTCTCCAGGGGCCCTGATACTTTTGCAGTGATGGGGTTGGTAAGTGTTTGGGTTTGTGACCAGCTCATGCCTCTTTGCACTCAACTGGTCACCTCTCACTAAGGTGTTTTGCTCTTATATGTACTTCTCTATGGAATTCAATGGGGAGATGTATTTCCCCCTCTCACCAGCTATTCTTTCTAGACATAAGACTCTGCTCTCTTGTCTGGCCTGGTTTTTTAACTCCATTCATCTTAAATGTTATTATGGTCTCCCTCCTCATAGATTAAAGTTAATGTGACAAGTCAGCTGAATTTTCTGACAGAGGCTTCTTTTCTGGGCAGGGCCACAGGACCCACTCTAGTGGGGTCTCAGCGATGACCTGGCACATGAAGTGGGAGATACTAACTGCTCCATGGAGAGGGATGGGTTTCAAAGAGATGACATCCTGCGTGGCTAGCCTGACCTAGTACCACTGTAGGGAAAGGGCTCATCTCTCCCAAAGACCAAAGACCGGACCCAAGCAGGCACTGTAACTGTAAACTCTGTCTTACAGTACCAGCAGCTGGGAACCTGGATGGCCATGGCATTTTCTTCATGGCAGTGATCTTTCTTTTGCTCCAATGGTTTATTTTTCTGCCTTCCCATTTTTTTTTTTTCTTTCAAAGACTGTATTTCATTATTTTTAGAAAGAGGGGAAGGGAGAGGCAGACAGGGAGAGAGACATCAATGTATGGTTGCGTTTCACCTGCCTCCAGCCACAGACCTGACTAGAGGCCTGGTTTGCAACCTGGTTATGTGCCCTGGCTGGGTTCGCAGGCCCGTGCCTTATCCACTATGCTACCAGCCAGGGCTGCCTTCCCATGTTTACTACCCTCCTTTAAAAAGAGCCTTTTATAGTAATGAGACACAGCACAACCCAAGTTTGCCAATGAAAAGGGAACATCCCTCTCTGGCACCACAAGAGGGATGGTGGGCATGCAGGGAGTCTGGCCCACAGCCATGGCTTCTATAGACCTGATCTTATTGCAGTTTGCTTTATTTTGCATTGTAGATTTTTTTTTTTTTTTTGTAGCAACCCTGGAGCAAGTCAATCAGCACCAATTTTTCAACAGCATTTGTTCACATTGTGTCTCTGTGCCACATTTTGGTGATTCTTTTATTTATTTTTAGTTTTACTTTTTTATTAGTTTATTTTTAATTGTTCTATTACAGTTGTCCCAATCTCCTTTCCCCCCATTCTCACCTGGTCCCCCTTTCCTTGTCTTCCCCAGTCAATCCCTGTCCTGTCTGTCTGATGCCAGTTTCCATGCCTCTGGTTTTGCTTGTTTGTTTTGTTCATTAGGTTCCAATAATGGGGGAGAGCCTGTGATATTTGCCTTTCATTGCCTGGCTTATTTCACTAAGCATAACACTTTACAGTTCCATCCATGCCATCCAGAAAGGTAAGAGTTCCTTCTTTTTTTCTGCTGCATAGTATTCCACCATGTAAATGTACCACAGTTTTTAAATCATTCATTCACTGATGGGCACTTAGGCTGTTTCAGGCATTTGCTATTGTAGATAAAGCTGCTATCAACATTGCGCACATAGGTTCTTTTGAATTGATTCTTAGGGTATAATCCCAGCAATAGAATTGCTGGTTCAAAAGGCAGTTCCATTTTCAGATTTTTTGAGGAAATTCCACCCAGTTTTCCACAGTGGCTGCATCAGTCTGCATTCCCACCAACAGTGCACTAGGGTTTTCTATATACGCTATTATGTCATCTTTGAATAATGACAGTTTTACTTACTCCTTTCCAATTTGGATGTCTGTGATTCCTTTTTCCTGTATGACTCCTGTGGCTGGAATTTCCAAAACTATGCTAATAGAAGTGGATAGAGTGGACACCTGTGCCTTGTTCATGATCTTAGGGGAAAGCTTTTAATTTTTGCCCATTAAGTATGATGTTGGCTTCAGGTTTCTCATATATGGCCTTATGTTGAGGTATGCTCCCTCTATTCCCATTTTGCTCAGTGTTTTTTTTTTTTTTTTCCCATAAGTGGTTGCTGTAATTTATGTAATTTATGTTTTAAATAGCGACTAACTGGTCATGGGTGTGTTGTGAAATCAGTCAATCTTTAAGTTAGAAAAGATACTGAGAATGAAGACCAGTTTGGATGGAAGTTGCAAACTACTAAACTATATGATTCATGTACATAGACAATATACATTCTCGTATTATCATGTAAATTTGATGAGATTCCTTTCAACTAAATCATGGAAATATACATTTCCAGTTATGAAGATCCCCAAACTGGAGGTGCTTGGGAAAAGGAATTAATGCTATAGTAAACTTTATTATTGAAATGTGAACATATCTAATCTCTACCTCAACAGACTTTTTTTTTTTTTTTAATTTTATTGTTGTTGTATTACATCCATCCCCTTTTTGCTCCCCTCTGTCCCCCTCCCCACCCACCCATTCCCCCCAAAGTCAATCCCACCTGTTGTCCATGTCCATGGTTCCTTTATACTAGGTTCTTGTCTAAGCTGCTCCCCTTCTTTGCCTCTGCCTCCCCCCTCCCCCCAACCCCGTTCCC
>PVIW01005747.1:0-100214 GCA_004026585.1 Noctilio leporinus
GGGGAGGGGGACAGAGAGGAGCAAAAAGGGGATGGATGTAATACAACAACAATAAAATTTTTTTTAAAAAGTACACTTAGTTTGAAAGTAAGTTAATAGACCATATATAGAGTGTTGAATTATCAAAAAGAGTCCCCAATTAAATAGAATAGTTTGAAAAATGCCCCTATATCAAAAGGGACAGCTTTTCCACATAGTTCAACCTGGCCACAACCTTAAACTACATTTTAGGAATGTACAAAGAGAGAGAAACCTGAGAAGACATCCTGGGGCTTAAATCAGTAATCCATTTTCCCCCCAGGGTTATTTCCTAGCCTAAATGTTATGTGAAGGAAAATGTCTCTTTCCAAAAAGAGCAGAGAGAAAAATAAAGATATTTCTATCTGGGGATAGGTAAACCTTTTTGTTCAGTAAACTGCCTTTTCAAGCTATTCCTAAATCAAAACTATGTTGGTATAGTGGCTCTCCTGATTTCCTTCATACTAAAACATTAGCCTCAAGTCTGTAAACAGACCTTTTTCCTTTTACCATGACACAGCAATTTACCTTATAGCAATTCTCTTATAGTGAGAATCCTTATAGGAGCCCACCCGGTATAAAATTCCATTGTGGAACTATAACTTCGTATACAAATATAACATTAATTATCATTACTTACTATTTTTAATAATTAAAATTTAACAATAAAAGTTCGAGTCGAGTATTTGGCTTTAGGAATCAGTAATGCTCTATTCTTCAGTATTCGGATCGATTTAATTGTATTAGTTAACAAAGCAAACAACCCAGAAGATAAATACAAATTTATTTTTATTTATTAAAAATATTCAAGCCCTGGCCGGTGGCACAGTGGATAAGGTGCCGGCCGGAGAACCCAAAGGTCGCTGGTTCATTTCCCAGCCAGGGCACATAAATAGGTTGCAAGCCAGGTCTCCAGCCAGGTCCGTAGCTGGAGGCAGGTGAAAGGCAACCACTGGGAGAAGCATTGATGTCTCTCTCCCTCTCTGCCTCTCTCCCTTCCTCTCTCTGAAAAATAATAAAACCTTTAAAAAAATGTTGAGACATTGACACAAATAAATTAACTAAGATAGTAAATGGCAACATTTAAGAGTAATAGTTTACAACTAAATACATCCCAAAGATGGTTTTTAAAAACTCCATCAGCAATCAGTTTTCTGGCCATCTCTGGAAGCTCAGCATCAGTCACCTCAGGGGTGAAGGTCAAGGCCGGACACCTACTAGGAGCACATCACCTCCAGAGCTAACCCTGTCTCACTCTGGCTGCTCTGCTGGTATACATCTACTTCTCCCTCTTTTTCTTCTCCTTCTTTTTTTAACATCTACTTCTTTTAAGAGAGGAACCAGCAAGAATTTTCCATCTTGCTTATTCCCAGATAGATAACCCAACCAAAAATATTCAAGGATAAATGAAACAACCAAATTAAAGGTCACTTGGAGATGAGTTCCCCATTAGCACCTTGCAAGTCTCATTTATTTTAAAGTAGAAATTCCCTAAAGACTAAAACAGGATCTTAAATATTCACATAGAGAAATGGATATAGAGATACAAATATTTCATAGCCCCAAGATGACATCTAGTTAATAAAATGTTAATTTAAACATTAGAGATAGCAGTAAGGATTTATATAAAACTTTGGATGCTATGATCAAATGATTGATCAGTCATTCTTCTCCATGATATGAACTACCACATGTTCCTGGGAATAAGATAATAGTCTGAAATAAAATGAAGGATGGAATTAAGAACATAAAAACAGGGTATTTCCTGTTGTTGGTAGTGATAACATTGTTATAGCCCTTGTTTCTTGATTTTTATGGAAAGGAATTTTTTTCTCTCAAATGCCCATTTCAGTTGCCTAAATCACTATTAGTTATTATTTTTCTGTCTTTATAAACTTGAGTCCAATACCCCCATTATATTTTTCTATAATTTCACATGTCCATTATTCGTTTATACTTTTACTCTTTTATTTATTCCTTATACGTTGGCTGAGTATCTACTATGTGGCAAGATGAAAGTCCAGACCATTTGTTTCAAATCTCTTCCATATTACTTCCCACTCTCCTAACCTGGGTCTTCTCTCCAGTTTGGCTCCCTCACCTGAATAGTGAAGATACTGACATACAGGATAATCTGAAAACCCTTCCAATTGAGACATTCCAGTTCAATACAATAGGGCATCAATGATATTGTTTTGTTTTAGGTTTTAATAATACAAAATGATAACTGCTTTAAAGAACATCTCCCTCAGTCCCTGGCTGGTGGCACAGTGGATAAGGCACCAGCCTGCAAACCCAAAGGACACTGGTTCAATTCCCAGCCAGGGCACATAACCAGGTTGCAAGCCAGGTCTCCAGCCAGGTTCCACAGCTGAAGACAGGTGAAAGGCAACCATACATTGATGTTTTTCTCCCTCTCTCCCTTCCCCTCTCTCTGGAAATAATAAATAAAATCTATTAAAAAATTTTTTTAATCTATTTTTAAAATGTTTTAAAATAAAGAACATCTTTTTCTATGAGACAATTATAGATGCTTATATTATGAATAGAGCTTATTCTTTTCATTCTTCTGTTATACTGAGAACAGAGAGTATGTAATATCACATCAGAATATAAAACAAACAAAAAAACTTATTTTCTCCAAAATAAGTTTTCTGAAAATTATAATTTCAGTAGCTCATTTTCTAAAACTTGGCAAAGGTTGGATTTGAGCCTGAAAAATCTGGTTCCTGAGTCCACCCCCTTGTGTCCAATATTAATAAATGAACATGTTTTAAGCATTCATCAGTGTTAGCAACAAAGGATGCCAAGATGAATGAGGTATGGTCCTATCCTCATGTGTTCACAGAGCCAGCTCCTCTTTCAGCAGAGCATTTCTCTAAGCTCTGCTGAGGAAGAAGACCACCTTTCTGTCCAGAACCCCACAGCACCTCATCCGTTCCTTACTCACAGCACTTTCACAAGCGGGTTATTGTTAGTGTTCACTTCTCAGATCCCATGATTGAAAGGATTATACCTTATTCATGTTTATGCTCTATGTAGTGCTGAATAAAATGGTTTTAAAATAAGGAAATCATACACTGACATTTACATGTAGCAAGCATTTTATGGTAAACACAGTACAAGGATGAAATAAGCACCTTTAGTAAAATAGCTGCAATTGCAAGATCAAAATTACCATAATAATCCCAATTCAGATTTCAGAATGTTTTTATTTTCCACTACCAGAAGAAAAAAGAATTTAATGGACAGAGAGTTGGCTTATTTTTTTTCAACAAGTACATAAGATAGAACACACTTCTTTTTTGTGTTTTTTCCATTAGCATTAGTCCCCTTATATGCCTTCCCCTGCAATCACCGCACTGTTGGCCATGTCTATTAGTCCTTTTTCCTTTTCACTCAATCCCTCCACCATCTAACCTCCCCCCACCAGCTGTTATCCTACTTTCTATAAGCCTGTCTTTATTTTGCTTGTCAGTTCAGTTTGTTCATTAGATTCCATGTATAAGTGATATCATAAGGTATTTGTCTTTCTCTGATCAGTTTATTTCACTTAGCATAATGTTCTCCAGGTCTATCCATGCTGTCTCAAAGGGTGAAAATTTCTTTTTTATAACCAAGTAGTATTCCATGGTTGTTTTATCTGTTCATCTACTGATGGACACTTGGACTACTTCCATATTTTTGTGATTGTAAATAATGCTGCAGTAAACATAGGGGTGCTTATCTTCTTTCAAATTAGTGTTTTGGGTTCTTTCAGATATATTCCCAGAAGTGGGATCACTGAATCAAGAGGCAGATCTATTGTTAATTTTTTAAAAAGATTTTATTTATTATTTTCAGAGAGAGAGGAAAGGAGAGAGTCAGAGAGGGAAAGAAACATCAATGTATGGTTGCCTTTCACCTGCCTCCAGCCATAGACTTGGCTGGAGATCTATCTGGCTTGTAATCTGGTTATGTGCCCTGGCTGGGAATCAAACCAGCAACTTTTGGGTTCGAAGACCAGTGCCTTATCCACTGTGCCACCAGCCAGAGCTTATTATTAATTTTTGAGGTATTGCCTTACTGCTTTCCACAGTGCTTTACCAACCTGCATTCCCACCAACAATGCAAAAACGTTCCCCTTTCTCCACATCCTCACCAGCACTTGCTGTTTGTTCATTTATTGATAATAGCCATTCTTGCAAGTATGAGATGATAACTCATTGTGGTTTTAATTTGTATTTCTCTAATGATTAGTGATGTTGAGCATTTTTTCACATGAGTATTGGCCATCTGTATATCACCTTTGGAAAAGTGTCTATTCAGGTCCTTTGCCCATTTTTTAATCAATTTGTTTCTTTTTTTTAGTGTTGAGTTTTTTAAGTTCTTTTAAATTTTTGGATATTAACCCCTATCAGATGTATTGGTGAGTATGTTTTCCTACAAAATACCTAGGAATAAAATACTTAGGAATATATCTAACTAGGGGTATAAAAGATCTGTACTCAGAAAATTATAAGACACTGAAAAAAGATATTGAAAAAGATAAAACTAAGTGGACACACATATTGTGTTCATGAGTGGGAAGAATTAACATCATTAAAATATCCATACTGCCCTGGCTGGTAGCACAGCGGCTAAAGCGCCGGCCTGCGAACCAAAAAGTCGCAGGTTCAATTCCCCAGCCAGGGCACATAACCAGGTTGCAAACCAGGTCTCCAGTCAGGTCTGTGGCTGGAGGCAGGTGAAAGGCAATCATACATTGATGTCTCTCTCCTTCTCTGCCTCTCTCCCTTCCCCTCTTTCTAAAAATAATGAAATAAAATCTTAAAAAAAAAAAAATATCCATACTATCCAAAGCAATCTATAGATTCAATGTGATTTCTATTAAGATTCCAATGACGTATTTCACAGAACTAGAACAAATGTTCCAAGAAATTATGTGGAACCACAGAAGACCCTAATAATAACAGCAGTACTAATAAAAAAGAACAGAGTAAGAAGAATTATGCTACCTAATATCAAACAATACTATAAGGTCATAGTAATCAAAACAGCATGGTACTGACATAAAAACAGACACACAGATCAATGGAACAGAATAGAGAGCCTAGAAATACACCCACACCTTTAGAGTCAATTAACATTCAACAGAGGGAGCAAGCACATATAATGGGCTAAAGATAGTTTACTCAATAAATGGTGTTGAGAAAATTAGATAGATACATGCAAAAAAATGAAACTAGATCACCTTCTTACACCACACATAAGAATACATTCAAAATGGATTAAAGACTTAAATGTTAGACCTGAAACCATAAAAATCCTAGAAGAAAACATAGGCAGCAAAATCTCAGTTATTGCTTCTAGCAATATTTTATCAGGTATATCTCCCCAGGCAAGGGAAACAAAAGAAAAATAAACAGATGGGACTGCATCAAACTGAAAAGGTTTTGCATAGCAAAGAAAATCAACAAAATAAAAAGGTGCTTTTTATTACACATTTTTAAGATCATCCTTGTAAGACAAGAGTTTAGCTTCTATAAAGCCAGACTCAACTCTGTAGTTTATTATTTTTTAAACAAGTTCCCAGGTTTAAATTTCTGACATGATTTCTGGAAACTGTAACCTCTTAGCTTGTTTTTAAAGTTTTAATTGAAGTAATAGCTCTGCATGCCAGTAATTTGGGACTTTTGTATAGTCTTTTTTGCCTTTTTTTGGCACTAAAGTCATGTACATTATACATCGTCCCTTAATTGAAACAATTCAGAAGGATCTTTTCCCCTCAACTAATAGTTTCCTGAGACCTGCTCATGTCACAGAAAACATAAAACACATCTTTAATTTTCATTCTGCTCTCAGACCGTTCAAGGTCATAAGCTTGAATGAATTATCATATTTCCCATCTGACAGTGCGAAGATTTCTCAATGTCATCAGTCTAGCTGGCCATTCTGGCAGTTCATGATGGAATATGATAAACAGGCATGACATGCTACACAAGTTCAGCAAAACTTAAATGACAGTTACAAAATTAAGATTTGGGTTTTTTCTGATCAAAGAAGTCATACATACTCACTGTAGACCATTTGGACAATAAAGATAGAAATAAATAATAAAATCATCCCCAATACAATAATCATTAATTTTTTAGTCATTTTTCCTAAACCTAAAGGGTGAATATTCTCAAGAAATCATGAAGTATTAATTATATTTTATTACTGTTCTACAAGTAATAATCATAATAGATGAATTTTATAGGATGCTTACTAAATACCAGGCATTCTACTAAATATGTCATATACATTTTCAAACTTCATTCTCTCTGAAAATGAAGCTTTGAGGAAATACTTTGTAGTTCTTAGCCATGGTTGATGATGCCTCATAAGGTCAAGAATAATGGTTTTACAAGTAATCCAAAATTATACAAAATAACTATTAAAATCGTAAAAATTAAGATTCATTCTAAAGAATTTATAATGAAAGAATCTTAAATATAGTAAAAGTTAACCTTATATATAGTTTTTATCCAAAATGTATTCTTTTTCATCATTTTGAGTTACAGAGATCTAATCTGAAAGTGAAAAAAATTAAAGTACTAAGAATTTTAAACACATGCATACACAGGGACACTCATGTGTTGTGTTTAATGCTTTAACATCACTGCATGCATCATGGACAATAACATTGTTGTGCATTTTCTTCATTAAAAAATAATCATTGATAGTTTTGTATTTGTAGAAAGTAATTCATGCATGTTTAATTATATAAAAATAAATACAAACTAAAAAATAAACAGTAACTCAATGGAACAAAACATCATTTTTTCCCCAGAATGAAAATAATCTAGAAAAAAGTACTGCTATTTTTAAAACCATAGGAAGCTTATATCAAGCCATTTGCAATTTCTTACTGAAGATGGCTAAATAATTAAAAACAAAATTCCCTTTGTAACATAATTGTGAGTAGAATTCTATTGTTTTTAGCTCCATGGAATGAATACTTGATTTTTCAGTGTGATTCACAGAGATATATTTTAAAAGTAACTGCATCCAAAAAAATAGTTTGATCATATAAAGTCAGAAAATATTTACTAAAATAAAATATGTTGCAAAGGGATTACCATAGGTATTTTAATGTATTTTCCCATGTATGCTATATAGTACATATGCTAGAATTTATAATTTTCTTGCATAATTTATATTCTATAAAGTGAACCTTATTAACCTTTTTACTTTGTTGTTGTTGAAACTTTTTGTCTATTACTTTATGCCATTGCCTTACCAAATGAAGTATGTTAAACAGTATTAAACACAATTCATTTTCTTTATTTTCTTTTGTATTTTTGTAGTGCTTGAACAAGCATCAGCATTTTATGCATCAATTCACCCCGCTGAGTACTATCAATATAATCATGTAGTTTTTCTAAAGAATGTGTTGGATTTAAATTGCACTAACTCCATGATAAAACCTACCAGTTTGGGGGTATTGGTTTCCATGTATTGTTTATTTGTTTGTTTGTGATGAAGTCTCTTTTAGCAGTTTGTTGTGACAGAGATGGTGGGAGAGGGGGTTCATTTGCCTCTTTCCAATAAAAAGTCCAATCATCTATCAAAGGACACTTCAGTTGTTTCTGTGTCTTGACCACCATGAATAGAAGATGTGGTACATAATATATAATGGCATACTATTCAGCCACATGAAAAGATGAAATACTGCCATTTGTGGGTGGACCTTGAGAATGTCACACTAAGCACAGTAAGTCAGAAAAAGTTAAGAATCATATGATTTCACTCACGTGGGATATAAAACTGAAAGTAATAAATGAACAACCAAGAAAAGCAAACAAACTCATAGACACAAACAACAGTATGGTGGTCACGAGAGGGAAGGGGGTGGGGGTAGTAAAATGGTAAAGGGGTCCAAACATATATATGATGCTGGAAGATGTTCTGACTTTGGATGGTGGGGACACAATACAAAACACAGATGTACACTTGAAACCTATATAACTATTAGCCAATGTCATCCCAATAAGTTTAATTTAAAATACACAAGAAAATAGGAAATTGTATAAACTATGCTACTTAATTGAATATTGTTTTATGCTAGTGCTCAGGTAACCCTAAATGGGTCATACCTATTAGATTCTAGCATTAAAATATAAATAAAGCAAAACATTTATGTATTATCACAACATTGAAAAATAGCTTAAATTGGGAGTTCTTTCCCTTTTTGTTCATATCAGAGTGGTTTTTAAAAGTCTACAGACTATATCACTACTTTGTGAGGGGCTATTTACCAAACATAGGGCAAACGGGATTATCATGAAGGTGATGGATATAAAGCCATTTAATGTTATTTTAGGCTCCATGATTCCCTTCTGCTAGGCAAAGTGCCATGAGATGATAGAGGAGAACATAAAATTAAGGGAGCAAGATTGTTTTCGTTTTATAAGGATTCTAGCTGCCAAGTTAAATATTGAATTTTATGGCTTCTTCTCAGACAGGCAGTCCTAAGAAACTGCTCATCATCATTCTTGCCTCCAAAGCTCAACTCCTCATTGACTTCTGGTTTTGAAAAACTCTTATTATTCTTTTCATCCTTCCAGAGTTTAAAAAATAGCACTTTAACTGTGGTCTGTTTTCATTTTTTAAGAACAAAAAGGAAATGAGAGGGAAGAAGAGAAGAAAGGGGAGTAAGGGTTCACTCCTAATGGAAGCTTATGGTACTACCATGAAGAGTAAAAGGTGGCAAACTATATCTTATTTACATCCAAAATAAAATATTCTGTCTTCTTAAAGTCACTTAAGTAAATTATCACAAAAACCTACTGAGTAATGCTTTTTGTAATTTTCTATAATGGTAAAAGATGGAAGGGAGAAGAAGGTCACATTATGAAAATGCTTAGCAACTTCTGAATTATTAAGTATCTTAGGAGCCATCAGTACACACAATTCCCCAGTCATCTTTTCAGAAGAGGATGCTATTATTTTCTTACAATCTAGCTTACGCTGCCTTTTTTTGGTAATTAATGTAATTTGACACATTTTAAGATGATAAAGCCTGCTCTAAATAGATACATCCCCATTAATGCTTAAAAGCTTTTCTCTCAACAACAAAAAGATATGAAGGTGCTTCCCATCTAGCTTTGTGTTTGAGGTTTCATTTCCCAGAGAATTTTTTAAATTACCATTGATTTGGGTTTAAATAATGCATCGTAATTGACAACTAACTTTGTCTTATGTGGAGATTTCCAAGGAAATTTTTCAAGGTGTATTAGTTTCATGTAATCCACAGAGTACTGATTAGAAGGAAGATATGGTTGAATGCCATCTTTCATGATGTCAGGTCCTGTGTGAGGTGCTGTCATTGTTGCATCTCATTTAAACAACATATCTTGCAAAAGATCACATAAACTGAACAATGGAGGACCCTGTATTGAATACAATTAGTCTATTGACTTTTCCACCTTTTCCATTGCCAGTTCTCTTATTATATAACCCATTTCATAAGGGATATTTAAAAGGCATTATGTTACATAATAAAAATTTTTAATACTTCAATTAATCACACAAAATTAATAACAGTTAATATCACAGAATATTCACAAGGAAAGTGAGTTGGGGCAATGGGATATAGCAAAGATGAAAAGAGAAAACATTATTGAAGTTTATAGATGAAAACAGTTTTATACAGATAAAAATACACAGTTGAAACCAAATCAGAAAGAGGTGAGCTGAAGAATATCAGTTTGACACATATTTTTATTTGCCTTAAATGTAAGTGAACTGAGAAAAATTAGTTGTTGAGTCATTGGATAAATTACATCTGTAATTTACTTTTGCCTCTCCAAACTAGTAGTTATATTTTCTCAGTGGATTATTCATATAGATGACCAACTAGTTTCTCAACATCAGTACTATTAGCACTTTAGGTTAGATAATTCTGTGTTGTGAGGGTTGCCTTGTGCATTGCAACATGGTTAGTAGTATCCCTGTCATCCACCTACTACATACTAGTAGCATCTTCCCAGTTCTGACAATCAAATATATCTCTAGATATTGCTAAATGTCTCCCAAGGGGAAAAATTACCTCACTGTGGGGAACCACTGGAGTAAATACACATTTATTGAGCACTTACTGTAGAGCAGGCATATAGAGGTGAATTAATAAAGACTCTGCTCTCATAGCAAGTACTTTCTAGTAAGGGAGGCAGAAACAAAAAGACTACACTATATACAATGCAGTAGCAAGTGTTGAAAAGAAAAATAAGTCAGGATAAGGGCATAGAGAATGACATGGATGGCATTTAGATCAGCTCTCTCCAAAGAGATTTTGTGAGTAGAGACCTGAAGTCAGATGTGAATATCTGGAAGAAGGGTATTTTAGGTGGATGGAATAGCAAATGTGAGGGTGCTAAGGCAGAACCAGTTTGCAATGTCTGAGAAGAACAAAGAGCTAATTGCTTTTTACCAAGCTCTGTGATGTATTACATATTGAATTGCAAATTCAAAGAAGCAGCATCAATTCTGCCAAGTCTTCTCCAGCCCTTTTTCCCCTATAAAGCGGGTAAAGGTGTTAAAGATCAAGTCAAGGGGCATGTTAAGGGCCAGATCATGTGGAGACTTGCTAGAGCAGCTCGGCCCAATAGAACTTGCTGCCATGATGAAAATGTTGCATACATTGGGCTGCCCAAAACAGTAGTCACTGACCACATGTGCTTGTTGAGCTCTTACAGTATGGCTATTGTAACTGAGATACTGAATTTTTCATTTTAATTAATTAAAATATACATAGGCTTACATAATGAGCTATTGTATTGAACAGTGCAAGTGTAGATCATAAGGACTTTGGGTTTTATTCTAAATATTATAGAAAACTAACAGTTTTTGAGTAGAGGAAGAAGAGTAAAAATCATGCAATCAAATATATTTCTCCCCATTTTAGGAGATCAGATCTAAATCCAGTGAGAACTTCAACTAGCTAACTTACGCAGAGTTCCTACAATCTTCTACTTCCCTGGTCCTTTTAATTGTCCTCTGTTTTTCCTTTTCCTTTAATTACTGTTTGCTTAATTTTGTGAAACTGTTTCAAATCCTTTCAAAAGATTAATCTAAATAAATAAATGGTGAAAGACAGACATAATCTTCATTAATTAATGATTGGAAAAAAGGAATTAACAAGCTATTAGCTTTATGAGGACATATAATAAGATAGAACCAAAAACCTGAAAGAAATAAGGATCTAGTAGTAACCCTCTACATTTACACATTAAAATCACTCATTATTTGTTTAATAAATGGATCCATAAATAAATACTATTTGCAGACTATCTTAATTCTTTTGGCCAAGATATAGCAAAAAGAGAATAATATATGTGTTAAGTTCTGATGAATGCAAAAAATAAATTATTTAAAAACTGGAAATAGCAATGATGAGTACAATTATTATGTACCCATCAGCAGTATGTTTATACACAATGAAATGAAGTTAAGCTTTGGCAATTATTTCATTAATCTGAAGTATGCAAACAGATGAATCAAAACATTCCATTCTGAAAATGAGCTGTTGACCTGAATGCAAAAGCCAGAGAAGGGCACAAAGACTCTGGTTATTGGTAAATGTGATTTGAGGGTTCATTTCCACTTTTGGTGTTCTTCCAGTAGCCCTTGTTTCATCTTCCTCTAACTTTGATATTTAAAGAAATAGACATGTTCATTTTCCATAGGTTTATAGGATGTGCTTTGACTTTGTATATTGCATCAATACTGCAGGGATTGAGCTTATGTATACTTATAATAAAAATAATAAAAAAGAAGAAAGTGATGAAGAGAAGGTAAGATCTTGATATGAATGGAAATGAGGTTTCTGGAGTAATCAATTTAAAATGTCACAGACTGCCATTAAGGGAAAAATTAGCAATTAAAGCAGTAAAGTTTTGTTAATTACTCAAGGTTGAAGCACAGAAGAACCCAAGAATAATAAGTCCATTAACATGTATCTTTTCAAGGGAAAACTGGGTAGTTTTCTGTTACTTGATTGAAGTTGTATTGACAGTATTTGAGCCCCAACTGATATGGCTCAGTGTGTTGGGCATTGTCCTACAAACTGAAGGTCAGATTGGGTTTCCAGTCAGGGCACCATGCCTGGGTTGCAAACCAGGGCATGTGAGACAGAACTGCTCCAGTGTTTCTCCCACACATTGATGTTTTTCCCCCACACATTGATGTTTTTCTCCCTCTCTATCTCCCTCTCTTCCCCTTTCTTTAAAATAAATAAATATTTTTAAAACTTTTTTATTTATTATTTTTAGAGAGAAAGGAAGGAAGAGAGGCAGGGAGGGAAAGAGATATCAATGTATGGTTGCTTTTCACCTGCCTCCAGCTATGGACCTGGCTGGAGACCTGGCTTGCAACCTCGTTATGTGCCCTGGCTGGGGAATTGAACCAGCAGCCTTTGGTTTTGCAGGCTGGTGCCTTATCCACTGTGCTACCAACCAGGGCTAAGTAAATAAAAATTTTAAAGTAAAACAGATTTAAAAAAAAAGAAAATGTTTGAATTATAACAATAGAAGGAGGCTTCTCAAAGATAAACATGATAAAATACATGCCTTTATACCTACATATTCCATGTCTAATATTAACAAATTACATTTGCAAAATTTCAGTTTAGAACAGGTAAGAAAGGAAAACATACCTGTGCTCATGTAAATTAATACTCATCAATTCATTTATACTTAGTTATTTTCAATTTTCTAATCTAAGAAGTAGTTATCTAATGCAGAATAATTCAATATAATTTCACCATTCTGAAAGCCTATTTTTAATACATCATTTCTCTTCCAATCAGAAAGATTGCATTCTCCTGTTACATACTATGAAAAAAGTTACTGTCTTATTAACACAATAAGAAAAAAAAAATTGTTCAGAGGACATACAAAGGGCCCGAAGACATGAAAGAATGCTCAACATCACCAGCCATCAGAGAGATGCAAATTAAAACCACAATAAGATACCACCTCACAGAATGGCAATCATCAACAAATCAATACACAACAAGTGTTGGCAAGGATGTGGGGAAAAGGGAACCCTGGTGCACTGCTGGTGGGAATGCAGACTGGTGCAGCCACTAGGAAAATAGTATGGAGTTTCCTTAAAAAACTAAAAATGGAACTGCATTTTGATCCAGCAATTCCACTATTAGGATTATACCTGAAGAACCCTGAAACAACAATTCATAAGAACCCTATGTTCATAGTAGCATTATTTACAATAGCCAAGTGCTGGAAACAGCCTAAGTGCCCATCATTGGGTGATTGGATCAAAAAACTTTGGTACATTTACACAATGGAATAGTGCACAGCAGAAAGAAAGAAGAAATTCCTACCCTTTGCAACAACATGGATAGAACTGGAAAGTATTATGCTTAGTGAAATAAGCCAGTCAGTGAAAGACAAATACCATATGATCTCACCCATTACAGGATACTAATGAACAAAACAAACAAACAAGCAAGCAAAACAGAACCAGATACATGAATACAATGAATAGACCTTCAGTGGGCAGAGGGGAGGGGTTGAGGGGAGGGGGGAGGAGTAGGCAAAGAAGGGGAGCAGTTTAGTCAAGGAACTAGCATGGAAGAATGATGGACATGGACAAGTGGGATTGACTATGGGGGTGATTGGGTGGGTGGGGAAGGAGAGAGGGGAGGGGAAATGGGATGGATGTAATACAACAACAATAAAATTTAAAATTAAACAAAGTTCATAAGCTAAAATTTTATTTTACAAATGTTTTTAAAGCCTTTGGCAGATTTTGTGTAATTACTTTAATGGTTTCTAGATTTTGAATTTACTAAAATACTGGACAAAAACTTCATTCAAATTTATATGAACTATCTAAGCTTTAATTCTAGCATTATATCTTTCTTTTATTTAAATTCTTATAGAGTGACTCAGCTCAAACAGTTAATGAAGTCATCTAGATATCCTGCTTTGTCAAAGTCAATGATGCTCAAACTTGAGTGTAAAAGGCCACCTGAAGTCCTTTGAAAATGCAGCTCTCTGGGCCCCACCCTAGAAACTTCAGTGTGTCTTGGGTAGAGCCCAGGGATGTCATTTTTAACAAAAATGTTTGTAGTTATGATGCAGTAAGACATTGAATCTCTGCAAAACCCAACAGTTTTGATAGTTCAGTACAAAGTTTCTATTCCATTTTGTTTAATATGTATTTAGATGCCAGTATAGAACAGATATCATTTTCATTCATATTAATATTCCCAGGTATTTCAGACATTATTTCAATAATGTATGAACTAGTTTCCTTTAGCTTGACAAAAAAGTCTTCATTTTATCTTATTTTCAAATTTTACCAAGTGGTAATCAAATTGTAAATATCCTTAATCAACTGAATTTGGCTGCCT
Organism: Noctilio leporinus; assembly: GCA_004026585.1. Lineage (NCBI taxonomy): Eukaryota > Metazoa > Chordata > Mammalia > Chiroptera > Noctilionidae > Noctilio > Noctilio leporinus. The sequence continues at coordinate 14,423 of PVIW01005747.1, forward strand.
ATCATGAATAAAATTATGAAATTATAGTCTGATTTTGTTTTTTCTACTAAATTTTACCATCTATACACCCAGCAACAGGAGTCTGTAAATGTTATTTGAGGACCATAGAATTCACTAGTTATATCAACTTTTTCTTGTATTAAAAAAAGAATGTATTTTATTTCTTTTAATCTAAACATTATACCTGTAGACACAGTATTTATTTATATAGTACCTCTGTAAACATTTTCATAAATGTGTTCAGGTTATCACAATTTGGTTAATTTTAAGGCCTCAACTTCCATCTGTTTTTTGTACATTTCAGTGAAACATTATATGTCAAGTAAATACATTTTAAAAAATAAAAGAAAAAGAAATTGAGTAGTAAGATGTTAAGATTTAATTTTTTAGCCAACGTTTCATTAGTCAGTTCCAAAGCAAAAAACATAAATTTATAGGATGACCTTTCTATTCAAGTAATATTGCTTCCAAATTGGAGAGGCTATTTCAAATTGTACGCTCTCTTCATAACTAAAATTGTTAGATCTCTTGTGCAAGGAATAAATATAAAATTCCCTGTATAAATTGTCAAGGAGGATAATGATTGGGATAAAAGCAGTGGTTGGCAGCACTTGCTAGAGCATTATCTCACATTCTTTATTTGTAAATTCAAATCATTCTTACGTAAACACTCTTCACTTAATTGTGCAACAGATTTCTACTAGATTTTAGGAAATTTAATTTAATCAAAGAGGGCCAAAGCCTTTCAAAAGAGCGTTAGGTAAGATGTGATTATTATTTATTTGCTTGTTGTTCTTTTTGGAAAAGTTTTAGGTTAAATTCAGACGTATTTATATAAAATATGTAAAATATCTTCCAAATTGAAAATATTATACTATAAACTTGAATTAAAAGTCTGAGAGGCCTCTGGAGCTTGTAAATATGAAAAGTTTTAATTTTATTAAATTCTTGAAATAATAAAGACCATTGTATATAGTTTTCTAGTTTACATACATTTGGGCACTTTATTTAAAGGGTTATATTATGAATAATGTAAATTTAATCAAATAATTATATTTGAGTTCTCTGCAGTTTGGTATTAATGTGTATGGCCATTCAGGGTTTTTAAAAATTTGTTTTGCTTTTGTTTTACTGCACAGTCTGAGGTCCCAGAACTTAGACAATCTTTTTTAAAACCTAAGATACTCCTCTTTCAGTAACACATAAGCATGGGGCTTAATACAGATTGTTCTGATAATGGATTAAGACAGATATTTTCTGTGTTTCACATGATAGAATAGAGTGAGTTAAGCTTCTTTTGGAGACTGTTTTCTGAATCAACATGTTTGCTAAACTGCTAAGTCTTTTGGCTTTATTTAGAAAAGTCTCAATAGGGTATTCGCAGCCAGGCCCTAATTCCCACCTGAATTGTATCAGTTTACATCTCTGTTAATAACCCAGAATGGATTAGATTTATGTCACTCTTTTCTGTTTGAAAAGAGAAACTCTTTGGCCTCATCTATCATTGTTTCCTAGCCTGTGAAATGAATGAAGATATATCTAAAGATAAGATTTAAGATCCCTTCCAGATTTAAGATGCTATCAAAATATAAGATAATTCAGCGCTTTATAGGAGATTCTTAATGGCTATTGTTTCATGATTTAATGAGATTTTTAACTATACTTGTCAAGTTTTTCTGGAAGGAAGATTTTTCTTATGTTTGCCATTATTTGTCTTTTCTTATAAAACACTGGTAGGTGGTCTCTCCCCAGTTATAAGTATCTGAGTTTCTAGCAGCAATCGAAACTAAAGGAAGTATATTTTGTAATGGAAAAATTAAAGATATGCAATTAGGTTTGGAAAATATAGATTTGCAACATAGCTGACTAAGGGTTTTTAGCAAGCAATGCAGAAAGTACTCATAAATTGTCAATAAATGGATCAACAACCCAATTAAAAAATGAGGAAAGGATACAGATGAAACTTTTCTAGGAGAGAATCTTCAACTGGTCAACATACATGAAAAGGTGTTTAAAGTAACTAATAGGAAAATGCAAGGAAAGATACCACTTTACACTCATCGACCCAAGAAAAACTTCTAAGTGATTAATACCTGTTGTCAAGGATGGAGGCAAGATGTAATTATACAATGCTGATCTGACACCATTTTTAAATGGTTTTAAAATTAAAAGTATGTATGCTCCATTTAGCAATCCCACTTCTAAAAATCTGATAAAACTAAAAATATCAGAACCTAGGGGAATATGCACAAAGATGCTAATTGCAACCCAAGATGGTGAAGAAGTAGAAGCTACACTAACCTCCTCCCAGGACCACTTTGGAATTACAATTAAATTGTAGAGAAATAAGCCTGAATAACAACTGAACACTACCTGGAAAGAAGCCTTATAACCATAAACAGACAGAAGAAACCACTTCACCACAACATGACTGGTATGGAGAAAGGAGGAGACACAAGAGGTCTGGGTGGGCTCCCACAGGTGGTAGTTGAAGTGCTGGAGGGAAATTTAGCATCCAGGGGATTCTCCCTGAGAAGTGTGGGGTCTAAACCCCAAGCTGGGCTCCCCATCCTTCAGCACCAGAGCTGAAGGGAAGGAACCCAGGTAATATCCAGCTGTGAAAAGTGGTGGGGTTTCTGTCTGTTGGGGGAGATGGCTGGAGACACAAAGAGCCTCCTAAAGGGCCAATGCACAAAATTTTGCTTGAAGACACTTACCCTGAGCTCCAGCAAAAGTAAGAGGGCAGAGTAGAATAGAAATGCTTGAGGGGAGTCTGGTGATGGTGGCTTTGAGGAGAGAACTGAGGGAGCAGCCACCAGGATCCCTGTGCTGAGTCATTCCCCATAATGCAGAAGCCATCTTTCTCAGGCAGACTACTCATCTCCAAGTGGCATCAACCAGAGGAAAAGCAATTGCCCCACCCTCTGGAATTACTCTGCTCTATCCTGTGTTGCTTAAACCTGACTGCTGATGACAGATACACTAGATTAACAAATGAAGAAGACAACCACATACTGTGGATCACCACTAGTCTTGAACAAGCTGCCTAGGCCCAGACTGGGATGCCATCTGACATCACCAAGGGTGGAGCCAGAAAGATAAAACAGTGATAAACATTAGATTCTACTGAGATGATTTCCGTCACAGTCTTCTTTGTGATTTGCATTATTTTATCTCCTGCATAGCTTTTAAACATTCATTTCTTATCCTTCAAGTTTGTGCCTATTAATTCACTAGTTTTTATATTACAATTTATTTCAAATCTCATAATTTGCTCCTCCCTTCTCTTATTCTATTTTACCTTCTATTTTGCTCTCCTTTTTTATTTTAAATTTTATTTCTTTCTTGCTACTTTTCATTTTTCACTCTTCCTATTTCTCCCCACTCCAGCCTCTCAAAACCATTCTTCTTGTCATTAGTCATCTCACATTACTTTTTCTGTTTTTAAAATACCCTTATTCTTTCTCCACCTTTATCAATCTTTTCTTGTTGGTTGTGGATATGATAGTTGTTGCATTTCTTCAAATTTGTATCTAGATCTTCACTATTTTTGTATTTCAAATCTCAAATTTTACTGCTCCCCTCTCCTACTATATTTTGCCCTCCACCTGCCCATTCTTTATTTCATTTAAAATTTTAATTTTTCCCTGACTTAGTTTGGGTTTTATTACTCAATTTTAAAGTTCCTTCTCCCTCTATCATCTCACAATCACTTATCTTTCCTCTTAACATTTCTTAAACTGTTTTTTTCTTTTTCTTTCCCCTCTTATTTCCACTCCATCTATATTAATCTTTGCCCACTCTTTGTTGATACTGCAGTGGTGGATCTTTTTCTCCAATTTGGTTCTAGCTTTTTCTCTCTTTCACTATATGTATTTTTTTAATTTTTGTTTAAACCTAACACATTTCCCTTTGCTTACTCCATTTTGCCTTTGTCTGTCCCTTTTTTATTTATGATGTAAATTTTACTTTCTTTCACTCTTCACTTTGTCTCTGTTCCCTACTCTTATTGTTGCTTCTCACTCTGCCCTTTTAAGTCTTTCAGTTAGTCATCTCATATTCTATAGTCATTTGATCTGTCTTATAATAATCTTAATCTTTTTACACCTTTATTAATATTGGCTCATTTGCAGTTGATAGTGTGAGTTTGGTGGGGAGATATTTTTGTGGGTGTGGGTTTGTTTTCTGGGCTGTTTGGTTTTGCTCTGGCAGCACCTGTACAACAGCATAAAGACATGGTGGGCAGAGTGACGCTCAGTCAGCCAGCTAGAAGGAAGGACCCACCAAAGAATGACCCAACAACAACCAAAACCTAATTACAATCAGAGAGCCCACATAAACAGTATAAAGGGAATCCCAAGAGCATCAAGTTCAGGAAATCAAGGAGACTGTACCTTGAATTCCACAGGTCTCCCACCACAGAAGGTCATACCACAAAGACAGGAAGTCGTAACAGATCAATCTAAGAAGCAGAAACAAATAAGAAGAGTCACCTAAAACAGGAAGACAAAGAAACAATCCTTAATCAAAAGGAAAGGAGAAATTCCCAGAAAGAATGCTAAATGAAATAGAGGCAAGCAAACTATTAGATATTGAGTTCAAAATAATAGTTATAAGGATGAGCTCAGTGAGAACTACCAAGAACTCCAAGGAAGCTACAAGAAACTTACTGCAAATTACACTGGTATGAAAAAGGACGTAGAAACTATCAATAAGAGTCTGAAGGAAATGAAGAATACAATATCTAAAATGAAGAGCACAGTAGAAGAAATTAAAAACAGGCTAGATGAAGCAGAGGATCAAATCAGCAAACTGGAGGACAGGATAGAAAAAAACTCCCAAACAGAGCAACAAAACGAAAAAAGACTAAAAAAGAACAAAGAGGGTTTAAAGGAACTGCAAGACAACATACACGTGATAATATCAGTATCATAGGGATACCAGGAGGAGAAGAAAAGAAGCAAGGGACTTTCCCAGACCAAAGAAGGCTAAAAGAATGCATCTCCACCAAGTCAGAATTACAAGAGATGCTAAAGGCATTGCTTTAAAAAGATGAAGGAAAAGAGAGAGAGAGCAACACAGGTACAGAGGGAAAAAATGGCAATGAATAAGTACCTATCAATAATAAACTTAAATGTAAATAGGTTAAATGTTCCAAACAAAAGACATGGGGTAGCTGAATGGATAAGAAAACATGACTCACATATATGCTGTCTGCAGGAGACCCACCTTAAAACAAAAGATCTACACAGACTGAGTGTGAAGGATGGAAAAAATATTCCAAGCAAGTGGACATGAAAAAAGCAGGGGTAGCAATACTTATATCAGGCAAAATAGATTCCAAAACAAAGGCCATAAAAAGAGATAAATGCCCTGGGTGGTAGCACAGTCAATAAGGCGCTGGCCTGCGAACCCAAAGGTTTCTGGTTTGATTCCCCAGCCAGGGCACATAACCAGGTTGCAAGCCAGGCCTGCAGCCAGGTCTGTGGCTGGAGGCAGGTGAAAGGCAACCATACACCCGATGTCTTTCTCCCTCTCTGCCTCTCTAAAAATAATAAATAAAATATTTTAAAAAAGAAGACAAAGAAGGACATGTCATAATACTTAAGGGAAGAATATATCAAGAAGATATAACCCTTATAAACATATATACATCCAACCTAGGAGCACCCAAATATATAAAGAAAACCTTGGAGTATTTTAAGAATGATATAGACAGCAACATACTGATAGTAAGGGATCTTAACACCCCATTGTCAACAATGGATGGATCTTCCAAGCAAAGAAACAATAAGGATATTGTTGCATTGAATAACAATCTAGAACAAATGGATTTAATTGATATATAAAGAACCAACCTTTCACCCTATAGAAGCCTCCTCAACAAATGGTGTTGGGAGAATGGGAATAGTACATGCAAAATAATGAAACTGCACCATACACCAGAATAAACTCAAGATGGTAAGAGGCTTAAACATAAGTCATGACACCATGAAAGTCCTATAGGAAAACATAGACAGTAACAAATTAGATATTCCATGCAGCAATATTTTCAGTGATATATCCTCTAGGGCAAGGGAAATAAAGGAAAGAATAAACAAATGGGACTACATCAAACTAAAAAGCTTCTGCAGTGCTAAAGAAAACATCAGAAAAATTAAAAGGGAACCAACCATATGGGAAAACATATTTGCCAAGGATACCTCAGACAAGGATTTGATCTCATCTTTAATATTAATGTTAGTATATGAATTATTATAACTGTTCTACTTGATTTACATATTTGAATGCATTTTTTAAAGTTAAATAACTTTTAGTACAATGATGAAAACAGAACTGAAGGGGTAAATTGGTGTGGATTAATTTAGTTAGTTTCATCATTACAACAATGTTAGTTAAGCTGGAATGGAGGAGTGCCAATCCCATCAGTCAAGTAATTAACTTTTAATATTTACTGAGTTCCAGCTCTGTATCAGAAACTGCAATTGATGATGATTAGATAGACAATAAAAGTACAAGTACAAGCCATGGTGCCAGACTGCATATGATAGATAGAGCCAGACAACTTAGTTCTGTCCCATGGCCTTAGATGTGTCCCTGCCTGAGTTCTGCTGGTTTCCTTAAAGGCCTGTGCAGAATATGTCAGTGAATTCAGTTAATTCAAGACCAGTGTCTGGAAAAGAATTTCAAGACCACCCTTCATTCTTGCAACATAATATGTATTCCTATCTCTTAAATTTTTATCTTCATGATGGCATTTTACTGATTTTTCAATAATGAATCTTCCAAAATATCACAAAAAATATACATCCAAATTTATTTGTATATAAAAACTAAATTGCCCAACCCTAGCAATTCCATTCATTTTGCTGATATCATCTTTCAGATTTGTTAGTTACAATTTGGCTCTTGACTACATTGTGTCTGCAATTTTTGCTCCCTTCAATTGATTCTATACCTTGTTACCTGATTAGTTTTTCTGAATAGATATTTACACACACACTTAAAGACCACTGACATATTCCTTCTTGAGAAACCTATTTTCCCTTCCAGTTTTAGCTGCTTGTATTTACTGTATTAGAATGGAGACTTAAATTTGTTGTAGCCCTTTCAGTTGGTTATTAAGAAATACTGTTTGACAGGTATGAAGGAAGTGTACATAGCAGATTGGTGTCTGAATGAATGGTAAAATGTATGAGGCTTAGTTTCTTTCTTTAATTAACAATGGTCCTTTTTTTTTTTTTTTAATCACTACAAAATTACTAATTAACTGGCTTCCCAATAGTTTAAAAAGAAATCATAGAAGTAACATTAAGGATTGTCTGGTACAAACCCCTACATTGAAAATGGAAAAACTGAGGTCAAAAGAATTAAGATAACTGGCCCTCTGAGAAAAAAGTAATAAAAACAAGGCTAGAACCAGATTTTGATACAGACCAAAGTCCATCTCTACCTACTTTCCAAATCAACCATCTGTAGTCATTCTTTTCCTATATCCTTAATATTTTGCACTATTTCTAAAACGTACTGTAAAAAAATCCAGTTTGTGTTAAAAGTAGATTTAACAGAAACAAACTTCAAAAGGGTCAGCAGCAAAGTGCTCACTGCTGGGGTTCTGCTCCACTTACTTGACAGCAGCACCTGAGTTCAGTTAGTTGGCTTTTGGGTGGGGTGGTGGTCAAGCTAGAACTCTTCAAGTTGCTTGGTTTTAGGTTCACAGGAAAGCGAACCATCAAGGGGTATTCTGATGTATCCATGAACTATAGCTAAACCATTCAGGGCCTTCTTAAAATAAAGTGCTGCTAGGTTTTTTCAGTACAGCATTCTAAAAGTTGACACAGCAAGAATTGCTTCTCACCAGGTTCTATTTTTAAATCATAGTCAAAACCAAAATTTTAGCTTCAAGATTGAGTCCCGGAGTCTTTCCATCTTGCTAGATTGCTTAGTGGTTTCACATTGGCAATGCAACTTGTTAGAAGCAAGAAAGAAAAAAGTAAGGGAGTGAGGAAAGGAGGGCAGGGAGATGGGAAGTAGAGGAAGGCAAAGAAGGAGAAAGAGGGGAAGAAAGGAAGAGAACAAGGAAAAGATAACAGCTATATGAGTTAATACTTATTGAGTGTACTAAATGTGTCAACTGCTGTTCTAAACACTTTACATCTATTCATTTTTTGCCCCCTCAGTAGCTCAAGGAGATAGGTTCTGTCATTCTCAAGTGAAAAAAATTAATCATTTAGAGTAAAAAAAACAGAACAAAACAAAACAAAACAAAAACAAAAAACCTTGCTCAAACTTATTGAGCTAGTAAATGGCAGAGCTGGCTTTACACCAAGCAATCTGGTCCCAGAGACTGACCTTTTGCATCTCCACTATATGATTTTTGGAGTGGATATTTGTCTAAAAAAAAAAAACCACTACATTTTTTCTTTCTGTGCTTAATCAAACCCATGCACTTTTGCATTATGTCATCCCACCTTTCAATCAAATGGAAGTGTGCTGGAGGCAAGGGGCTGAGTCAAAAAGCTCAGATTTGGATTGGTCAGAAATTTTTATTGTTTTTTATTTTATAGATTTTATTTATTATTTCCAGAGAGAGAGGAAGGGAGAGAGGCAGAGAGGGAGAGAAACATCAGTGTATGGTTGCCTTTCACCTGCCTCCAGCCATGGACCTGGCTGGAGACCTGGCTTGTAACCTGGTTATGTGCCCTGGCTGGGAAATCAAACCAATGACCTTTGGGTTCACAGGCCAGTGCCTTATCCACTGTACTACCAGCCAGGGCTCTGGTCAGAAATTTTAAAATTCTTTATCTTCTCTTCCACTTACAGGTTGTATACCTTGGACACATGGACATAGCCCTGAAAACATCCTAAACCTTAGGGCTTTCCATTTCCTCATTTAAAACTAAGAAAAATATAGATAAACTTATAGTAATATTATGAAAATTAAATAAAATAATTAGTTTTGATTCTAGTGACTAGCAAACCATTTTCCCCAAGGTAAACTTATTATAACAAGTTGAAATTTTTAATAGTTCATTCTTGCAAAATAATTTATATATATATGAAATTTGATATTGTTCCTATGAGAGATACCTACTACTACTATTATTATTATCTTATTAGGCATTAATGTGTACATGCTCTGTGTTGGGATCAATGTACAAAGGCAGCTAAATTAATCCTATTAATATTCCTTTGCTAAAAACTAGTACATCCTCCAGTAACTCTTCCCTTTACTGCAAAAACTTGGTTTCTGTCCTGCTTTTATACTCTGCCCAATCTTAACAGCGCTGCCCCTGAGCATTGTGTAGTTGAAGGGCTCTGCAGAAGCCACCAGGAAGCCTGACTCATGCTTTCACATGAGGGACCTCTTTTTAGTCCTAAAAATCCTCCTACCAAATCCTCCTACCTCTGCAACTAGGGTTCAGAAACTTGAATCAGAAGCAGGTTGCCTTGTGTGCAAGCCAAAGTGGAACTGGGGAAGGCAAAAAGGGCCCCAGAGAGGCAGGTGGTCATCCCAATGGTGCACCATTCTGAAGGGACGGTTGGGAGAGACGCTCCAGGTGTAAAGCCAACAGGACCACAACTAGGAAAACAGAGAGAAAATAGGTTGCCTAATTGGTCGGCCTTGCCTGGATTTTCAAGGCATTTTTTGTGGCTCCAGGAGCTGGAGGTGGGGCCAGGGAAGAAATCATTGAGGGTAGTGATGTCCTGCAGCCACTCATAAAGCTAGTGTGGACCAGCCCTAACAAGCAGAAGAGTGACATGTTGGCCTCTTTAATCACCTCTAAATTTGAGTGGTGAGTTGAGGTTTAGGTCAATAGCATATTTAAAATCACCTCTGGCTTCCAGCCTGGAAAAGACTGCATTTCTGTAGTTCCAGCCTGCAATTGTTCTGAAGCTTTTTCATATGCAGCTCATCTATTTCTGTCTTGTTGACTGAGGCCTTTCATACTTGACCTAAGAGTTGGGTGAAATCCAAGCTACTCTGGTCTTTTACAGGGTTATACTGTTATACTAAGTAAGAAAACTATTAATAACAGAACCTAATATATACAAAGCATTATTTCACATACCTTGTCATATATTATTTCCCACAATCTTTATGTATAGGCAGAGGAAATGAGCTGGGACCAAATTCTAAGGATATGTCGACGACCAGCCCTTGTTTCTGGCTTACAAGAGTTGAAGTACATAGTCCATACTGATATGGCCAAAAGACTATTGAGTCTATCTGAAGACAAAAAAGGCACAAGAACATAAGCTCAGCAGACCTGAATTTGATTATGTATTTTAGCACTTTCTGGGTGGAAAATGCACTTTTTCTTTCCTAGAATCCATTTCCCCAGCTATAAATAAGGTGAATAATACCTACCTTCATGGAATCTTCTAGGGAAAGTAAAGGATATAACCTTTGTATAAGTATTTGTGAACTCTAAAATGACAATTTTAAAATATAATTCAGGTATATACTAAGTAGCATAATGTACTTAGTGTAAGACTAATTGGTCTTATGGTCTATTAAGTGATTTTCCATTAGAATCTAAAAGCTAAATTAACTTTGTTTATTATTATTAAGGAGAGGGAAAATAAAAACTATTTTTAAAGGCAAATCATTCTACCACCTCAAAACAAGTTTACATTCTTTCTAGTAAAACAGTGGTCTTCCAACTTTTATCCTAGCAACCCTTTGTACTCTTAAAAATATTATAGACCCCAAAGAGCTTTCATGTGTGTGTATTATATCTATTGGCATTTACTGTATTAGAAAAGAAAACTAAGAAAAATTTTAACTATATGATTATTAATTCACTGAAAATAGCAATAAAATATTCATTATATGCTAGCACCAAGAACATTTTAAAGAATCATTTAGTAGAACAGCTTAATAGAAGGGATTTGAATTCTTGTGGATGCTTCTGCATTTAATCTGTTGCAATTGTACTTTTGGTGCCATCACCTTAATTCTGGCTAAGATACAGTTTTACCCACTGTTGCTTGTGCGCTATCCATGCAAATGTCAACACAGCAAAAAAGGTAAATGACATCTTAGTACTATTATGAAAATGGTCAATTTTGCAGACCACCTAAAAGAGTCTTGGAAGCCACCAGTGTTCAGACAACATGCATATACTAGCATTGTCTCCTTAGGAATGTGTCTCCTAAGAATGTGACACATTCTTCATTCTGATAGTTTCCAGGATTTCTTAAACTTTCTCAATGAAAACCTGTTCATGTAAGGTAAACTTGGATGTGTAAGGTAGATATGGATATGTGTTAGTATGAAAAAATATTTATAGTATATTGTTGAATAAAAAGAATAGTATCAGAGTTATGTCATTAAAATACATATGTATAAGTGAATATATATTTATACATATATACATATATGTGCATTTTTATGAAAAGTTTTTGGAATGGCATCAACAAGAGAAAATAAGAGGGGTTAGGAATAATAGGAGTAATTAACTTTTTCTTTTTTTGCTATGAAGCAAAACTATTTAATTAAGTAGGAGTAATTAACTTTTTCTTTTTTTGCTATGAAGCAAAACTATTTAATTAAGTAGTTACTAAGCACCAACAATGTGATAGGCAGGCACACTTCTGTACTTTAAAAAATCATTTAAGAGAGAACCAAGATGGCAGAGGAGTAAGTGGAGCTACACCAATCTCCTCCCAACACCAAACTGGAATTACAACTTAATTGGGGAGAAATCATCCAGAATAACCAACAGAACACCAATTGAAGAGAAGCCTTATTACCAGGGACAGAACGGAAGAGCCGCTTCATCACACCATGACCGAGGTGCCTAAACCTGACCGCTGATCACAGACTGATTGGATTAACAACTAACGGAGACAAAGGCAGTGGATTTCTGGTAGTCTCCAACTGGCTGACTAGGCCCAGACTGGGACACAAGCTGACATCACCAAGCACAGATCCAGGAAGTAAAAAGTTCACCTCTACACCACAGAAGGTCACACCACTAAGACAGTAAGTCAAAGTAGACCAATCCAAGAAGCAGAAACTAATAAGAGTCAACTAAAATGGGTAGACAAAGAAATAAACCCTCAGCAAATGGAAAGGAGGAATCCGCAAGAAGAGTGCAAAATGAAATAGAGGCAAGCACACTCTCAGACATGGAATTCAAAATAATGATGATAGAGAAGCTCAATGAGCTCAGCCAGTTCAAAGAAAACAACAAACAACTCCAGGGAACTATGAAGAACTCCAGAGAAGCTACAAGGAACTTACTTTTCTCAGTAAGCATTAAAAAGGACATAGAAACCATCAATAAGAGCCAGGAGGAAATGAAGAATACAATTTCTAAATTGAAGAACACAGTAGAAGGAATCAAAAGCAGACTAGAGAAAGCAGAGGATAAGATCATCGAGCTGGACATCAATGTAGAGAAAAATTCCCAGGCAGTGAAACAAAATGAAAAAAGACTGAAAAAGAATGAAGAGGTTTTAAGAGAGCTGCAGGACAACAAGAAATGTAATAACATCCATATCATAGGGATACCAGAAGGAGAAGAGGAGGAGCAAGTGATAGAAAACCTCTTTGAAAAAGTAATGACAGAAAATTTCCCTAACTTGAGGAGAGAGAATGTCATACAAACTCAGGAAGCACAGAGAGTCCCAAGGAAAATGAACCCAAACAGGCCCACTCCAAGACACATCATAATGAAAATGGCAAATTTCAAAGGCAAGGAGAGAACCCTCAAAGCAGCAAGAGAGAAACAGCTAATAACATACAAGGGGCTTCCATAAGGTTATCAGCTGATTTCTCAACAGAAACATAAGCCAGAAGGCAATGGCAAAAAATATTTCAAGCAATGAAAAACAAAGGCCTGAAACCAAGAATACTCTACCCAACAAGGCTGTCATTCAAAATGAAAGGTGAAATAAGGAGTTTCCCAGACAAAAGAAGTCTAAAGGAATACATCTCCACCAAACCAGCATTGCAAGAGATGCTAAAGGGTCTGCTTTAAGAAGATGAAGAAACAGAGAGATAGATAGAAACACAGGTACAAAGGTAAATGGATTAAATGCACCAATCAAAACACATAGGGCAGCTGAATGGATAAGAACCAACTTTAACTTATGAATGCTTTAAAGTGATCTTGTTATAAATAGATAAGGTACAATTTTGTATATTACTTATATCTGCATTACTGCAGGTTAAGTTTTCTTAGATTGGAATCATTTCACAATATGGGAAAATCAGGTTATTTGCAATAACTCAGAAAAATCTAACACACTTAAGGAAGTGGAAAAAAGTAAGAAAATGTGGATGTATATTATATAGAATACATGCTATCTTTCTTGTTCACTGTTACAAAATATGTGCTTATTTCTGGGTGCGTAATATATAGATTTTGTTAGCAATTTATGTTTTAAATAGCAACCAACTGGTCATGGGGGTATTGTAAAATCAGTCAATCTTTAGGTTAGAAAAGATGCTGAGAATGAAGACCAATTTGGATGGAAGTTGCAAACTACTAAACTATATGATCCGTGTACATAGACAAGAGATATTCTCATATTAGCATGTAAATTAGATAAGATTCCTTTCAACTAAATCATGGAAATATACATTTCCAGTTATGAAGGCCCCCAAACTGGAGATACTTGGGAAAAGGAATTAGTGCTATAGTAAACTTTATTATTGAAATGTGAACATACCTAATCTCTACCTCAACAGACTCTTAAATAGTTTAGGGGTTAATTTAGGACCACACAGGAAGTCAGCCACAAGTTCAAAAAATAGCTAGAATACTATTCTACGAAATTATGTAAATCCTGGGGTTTTTTATTTTTTACCTCAACTTAGTAGACATAATAATTTCTACTCTGGGGACTGGCTGAGCACTGCAAGTGTCATTATTTCTGAAGGCTTCAATTTGTAAAACACATGTAGAGGAAAAACAGAGGGTATTGAAAGAAATAAGACCTGTGCACAGCCTAAATAAATAAATAAATAAATAAATCTACTATTTAAGATGGAAAACTCCAAAAAGAATAAGTTGTAGTTCCAGTAGCTTAAAATAAAGTTGAGTTGTATTATTGGAGTGGGGTGGATCTGACACAAAACCCACATCATTTTTTAATATGGGTTTGGCACTATTTCTAGGACAAATTTTCACAAAAGTGAGTTCTGCAATATACCATTTCTGTGATATATTTCACAAAAATAGCATTCCAGAGTAAAATAAGTATTAAAGAAGAAAAACCTGCTAATCTTGCTACAATATATCTAAAATACTATCATTTAACATGTAATAATTATGTAAGCTATTGGCATATTTAAGATTTTTTGTATTGACTCTTCAAAATCCAGTGTGTACTTTAAATATGTGCAAATATATATATGGATGTAAATGTATTTTTGCATGTGTTTGGTAATATTGCAATTCATATTACTTACAAGAGTAATTCTTTAAACAAATGAAGTAACATTGGTATTTTGGAATAATGAAAAGAAAACTTTTTTTAATATGATTTGAGAAGCTGACAGAAGGCAGTAATTAAATGGGGAATTGCCTGGACGTGAAAGGGGGAAAAAATACACATTAGTGGTTACAGAATGGACAGGGGGATGTTAAGAAGAACAAAAGAAATGGAGAAGCCAGAGAATTTACATGCATGACTCATGGACATGAACTAAGGAGGCTATTGCTGGAGGGAATGTGGTACTGGGTGGAGGGAGGAAAATGGGGTTAAATTGGGACAACTTTAATGGCGAAATAAAGAAAATATATTAATAAAATAAAAATTTAAAAATTGCTTAGGTTTTTTAATAAGGATAAGCTTCTTCCATTTGGGGTATGGTACTACCCATGTTCCTTCCTAAAGCCTTGCTTCATCTTGTCTTGAAACCCCCTCAATTGCCTGTCCAAGATAATTTTACAAGAGTTTCTTAAAGATTCTTTGTTAAAGTCTGTATCTACTTCCAAAGATGTGTGTAAAGTAATTGAGTATCAGCTATGATTCTTTTTCTCAGTACTTTATTATCAATATATTATTCACTTTGGGGTGTTAGTAAAAGATTACAAGGAGTCTTGCGGGGAACCCTTTCAGGACTCTTAAGCTTATATGAGCTTCATGCTCTTTACCAGTGAAATCTCTCTTCTCTGTGTTGTTCAAGAAGTCTTTCACATTGTCTCTTTAAAATTTGGTAATGACCTCCCTAATAGAACATTCTAAGATTTGGGGATTTATTCCTAATGGAGGGAAAATGCAAATATTTGAACTGCAGTTGGAACAAAAGGTCAGTAGTCATCTGTATTTCCTGGAGGACTGCGGTCTTATAGAAAGTTCATTCTGGAGCTCTGAGGTTGGCTTACATGTAGCTGGCTACCTTTCAGTATTTTGCATGTCACATGTAATTGTGTTTAAATATTAATAGCAAAAGTTATTAAGTAGTAAGAGTCCCCAAACAAACTTTGAGCTAATAGATAAATACTGTTTAAAATACCTTATCTTACTCCAGCTTTCCCCCATTTTTAAGTTTTATCTTTTGACAAGTGAAAAATAAATGGAAACAACTGTATGTTTTTAGCCAATCTCTAAATATGCCATCTCAATTCTTTTAATAAAATATTTGCTTTGATGATATCCCAAATACATTTAAGTAAATGCATTTTTAAAAAGATTTTATGCTCCCTGTGCAGTTTAGTTCTTAGGTCTGCATAAAGAATTTCTGTTGTTAATTTCTGAAAATCACAATAAGTGCTTTTATATGCTCTGCAGCACTGAACAATCTCAAATTGTACTTTTAAAAACAGACTGTCTTTGTTTTTGACAAATAGCAAGACACAACACAAAAAGTGTAGATATTGAGTTAGGACTTTACAGAATACAAAAATTCCTATCCTACACTAAGTGCAAACTTTTTTTCTATGTCAGTCAAAATTGATCTTTCTTCTCTCTTTTGCTCTTTCTCCTAATTACCTATTTCTATCTTTAAAAAGAGTTTTGTTTCATTTAATTTTTTCTAAAATAATTTTACATGTTACTAAGTTGAATACATAGAAAGTGTCTATTGCAGACCTAGTCACTACTAGTTTAATTCCTGACTACAGAAAATATGGATACTTTCATCACTTACAGTAGCCAGTTTTGAAAAGGTAATCTCATGATTTACGAAGTGATGAATTAAGGATACATCATAATAAAATTGGTTCATGGTCAGCTATCTCAACTTATGTTTAAACAGGCTCCACAGCTGTTTAGAACTTCTGCAGCCTCCAGTTGCTCTCCTTACCCCCAGTCTACTTTCCTCCTACTTCAGTGAGTGGGCTTCTTCAAGGACAGATTTAAAACTGTCTGCTTAAAACTCTGTAATGTCTCCACATGGCCCTTAATAGAAAGATGTGGTTTTCAAAATTCTGCCTTCCTTTCCAGTCTCATCCGGGATCACTCCTCCAAATCCCAGCTGTCCTGTAACCATACAGTCCTCCTCTCGAGTGAAGGCCCTGCCATCTCTTTTTCTTTTGATCTTCCCTCTTTGTCATCCTTCTGCATTTGGCCTCCCCAAACCCACAGACCATCTGCTCTACTCCACCTGAATGGTTTCTACTTATCTTAAGGATCCCAATTTGGGCCTTGACACAACGTGAAGACCTGCAGCCTCCTTCACATCCCCAGACTCCTCTGTCACAGGCTCTTTGCATTTTTATAATTGCTTGTTTGATGACCTCCCTTCCCCAGTTAGGCATCAAGCCCTGTGAGAGCAGGAACCACGCCTGTCTAGCCTGCCCCAGAATCTGGCATATTCATAGTAGGTGATCAAAAACACTCAGAGAATGAATGAATAGCACAGCCCCTGACCTCAAGAAGCTCATGATAGAATAATAAAGTAGCCCCAAAGTATGGCAAAGTCTCAAAATCTGTTTCATTATCACCTTATACATGACCAAATATGGGAGGTTTTATCATTATTTATTTTTTTAATAATAAATTTCTTTCTTATCATCTGATTAAATCATACGGAATTTTCTATAAAAATCAACAGTGCCAAAAATGCCATGTATATTTGAATGCATTTGTGCTTATTTTTTCTAGCAATAGATATCATATTTGCTGAAAATGTTAAAAGTAACCCACTACCTATTACTAATTTTGTGGTAGTAATACATAACCGTATTGACTGAACCTAGGACCCCTAGTGCTAAAAGTATGGCCATATATCAACATGAAGCAGCCACTGTTCTAAACTAATATAGTTTTGCCTGAACAAATTATCAAATACTTGAATGTCCAACATTGTCACACCCTCTACCTTGCATCTTTTCACTTAAAAAAACTTTTGTCTTCAATTTGTAGGCATCAAACCTCTTTCTACTTTAGCCTAGGATTCACAGAATATTTGAGCTCAGGTGATTGGTGACAATAATTTATATAAATGAAATTATTTAAATGTTGCCTCTCACTATATTTCTTCCCTCATTAGCAGTAATACTCTCTATATCAAGCAACGTATTAGTTGATGTCTGTCATAAAATAGTGTATGTGATGGCTACGTTTCCTGTGGACTCTGCTGTTTTATTCTTTTCCCTGATTATAACATGTCCAGCAGATAAACTGTCTGTGGCCCAAACCTTTCTTGCTGCTATAAATCCTGAAGCTTAGAAAGCTGCCTCAACAAGCAGTTGCCCAGAAGCCCTTATCCATGAAGAAGATGGATAGAAACCCTAGACCTGCCCACCCACCAGGGATCACCATGTCTTTTCTGTAATGTTGTCATCAGTGAATTTATAAGTCATTGTAGAAAAGGGATTAACAAAAAGAAGCATAGGGAGGCTGATGGGAATTAGGGTTCCTGAGGTAGTCAAGATTGTTGGGGAGAGTCCAGAGATGAGAGCAATGAGCGTGACCTTCAAGAAATATGTCACTCTGAGAAACAGGAAAGATTTATTTTAAGCTGTCATGGCTGTGTATAAATCCATATGAGAAAAGAATCCTTTAAAGTGATTTAAGCCATAATAAAACACTGGTTATAAGTCAACCAGTCACATAGATAAAGCTTAATGGTAAACAGCTTTAACCTTCTGCATAGATTTTATGGTTGAAGTACAAATGTTGGGTTTACTCTTGTCAGAAACAAAATTTCATGGACAAATTTTTCTCAAGCACATGTTAATATGTCAAAGCAATGCGTGAGTTTAGAAAAAGTATGAAAATGGGAAATAGAGACTTATAGAATGCTTGGAAACAGAATGCTTACAGAAGCAGCTAGTTTTTCCCCCTCGACTTTTTAATTTAAGTACAAAGATTGCTGTTTTTTACACAATGTCATTAAATTATTTTCAGTTCAATTGTTTTAAAAGAAATCAGCAGCAGGTGTGTGATGCTAGGTGTACCAACTGCTGGTGAGGGGGAAAGGGAGCCACTGGAGAAGTCACTGATAATCACACCTGTGTCTGAGATTGGCGTTAACACAGTAGCTCCCCCGTCTTCTAGGACCAACACGTAGAAAAATAAGGCATCATATTCACAGAGATCAGAAGCAGAAGGCGAAGCAATGGTTTTAGTTTTAAATACCTGGAGATTATTTCTTATTTTTTCTCTAGCTGCAAAGATACAGATTACATCATTTACCTTTTGATTAGTTTGGGGAGAGGCAGGGGGACTTTTTTGTAGGATAGCAGTCTTCTTTTGCTATTTTAGGATTGGAAATGATGTCAGTTCTCTCAGGTTGCTTCCGTAGCTTACACCAACTACCACCCCTGCTCCACGATGGGAATGACCACAGGTAAAACTACCATGTGGCAGTGCTTGTTAGTTTCACCTTGCCTGGAAATAGCACCAAGACCACATAATGCCAAGAACTCTAGTAGGTTAAAATACATCACATTTCAATTAGTATTGTCTTCAGCAGGCAGAAAACCATTTTCATATATATGAGTCATTGTGCTTTATACCACTGTGTTTACAGCTCCAAGAGCCAGGTCTAGAAAAGATGAGAAAATTATTTTTGCAGAGACAAGAACATTCCAGATGAAAGAATTGGACTCACTCTTCCTGTTAAGAAGGACATCATTTTTCATTTATTTTTTCTTTGAATGTGGTTTTGTTTGGTTTGGGGGGTGAGGTAAAGTTAAGAAGTGTACTTATTGTCCTCTAAATAATGTGGAACATTGCCGAATCTGACATAACTGAAAGTTCAAGTTGATTTTGTTTTCCACCTGCTTAATCTAAAAAAACCACCTAAGTTCTGTTCCTTAGAGAACGTGTAACCCCTTTCCTTCCAAGAAGCCACTTTTATTACATGTGCCAGAGGTGAATAATCATTACATGGCCCAGGGTAAAGTGAAGTTGCTTACAGAAAACATTGATGATCAAAGGATATGAAACAAGGACAAGGAGATTAATATCCACTGGAACTATCTATCACACTGTGGCTTAGCCTCAAAAAGTTGAGTTGTTTGATCACTTGCTTTTGACTGAGAACTTTAAAAATCCCAACTCTTTGATCAGAACTCCTCTTCCCTAATCCTAGTGATAGGACCTAGCATTAGCACTAAATGCTGGAAATGTAGTTCACTCATTTGCTTTTCACATGAAAGCTGTAGGGGAACAACTCCTGAACTTGTAAAGCTCTTATTTTGGAAGCTTTTTAAAAATATTTTTAACTTTGCTGTATGTTGAAACTTTTTATGATAAAATATTGGAAAAGATATTTAAGGGACAGGCTTCACCAAAATCTTACTTGACCTAATAAGCAAATTTTGCAAAATAGCTGGGTATAGTCAATATCCAGAAATCAAAAGCATTTTTGTATACCAATAATGAAACATAAGAGATAGAAGCTAGAAAACAAATCCCATTCACCATAGCAACAAGAAAAATAAAGTACTTAGGAATAAACTTAACCAAGCAGGTAAAAGATCTGTACTCAGAAAACTACAGAACACTGAAGAAAGAAATTAAGGAAGGTACAAATAAATTGAAGCATATACCATTTTCATGGATGGGAAGAATTAACATCATTAACATGTCCATATTACCCAAAGCGATCTTTAGATTCAATGCAATCCCAATTAAAATACCAATGACAGACTTAACAGAAATAGAAAAAATACTTCAAAAACTTATATGGAGCCAAAAAATGCCTACGAGTACCCACAGCAATCTCGAGAAAGAAGAACAAGGTAAGAGGAATCACAATACTGGACATCAAACTATACTACAAGGCTACTGTCATCAAAGCTATCTGGTACTGGCATAAGAATAGACATATAGATCAATGGAACAGAATAGAGCCCAGAAATAAACCCAGGACTCTAGGGTCAATTAATATTCAACAAAGGGGGAAGGAACATAAAAGTGGAGTAAAAACAGTCTCTTCAACAAGTGGCGTTGGGAGAACTGGACAGCAACATGCAAAAAGATAAAACCAGACCACCAACTTACACCATACACCAGGATAAACTCAAGATGGATAAAGGACTTAAACAGGCTGTGCCACCTGGAGAAAAATACAGGCAGTAAAATTTTAGATATCCTACACCAAAATATGTTTACTGATACTTCTCTAAGGGCAAAGGAAATAAAAGAACAAATAAACAAATAGGACTATATCAAATTGAAAAGTTCCTGTTCAGCTAAAGAAAACACCAGCAAAATTCAAAGGGAACCAACTGTATGGGAAAACATGTTTGCCAATGATACCTCAGACAAGGGTTTGATCTCCAAAATATGTAAAGAACTAATGCAACTCAACACCAGAGAGACAGACAGACCAATTAAAAAAATGGGCAAAGGACCTGAACAGACAACTCACTGAGGGAGACATACACAGGGCCCAAAGGCATGTGAAAGAATGCTCAACATCACTGGCCATCAGAAAGATGCAAATTAAAACCACAATAAGATACCATCTCACACCTGTCAGAATGGCAATCATCAGCAAATCAACACACAACAAGTGTTGGCAAGGATGTGGGGAAAAGGGAACCCCGGTGCACTGTTGGTGGGAATGTAGGGTGGTACAGCCACTATGGAATACAGTATGGAGTTTCCTTAAAAAACTTAAAATGGAACTGCCTTTTGATCCAGCAAATCCACTTTTAGGACCACACCCAAAGAACCCTGAAACACTAATTGAGAAGCACCTATGTACCTCTATGTTCATAGCAGCTTTATTTACAATAGCCAAGTGCTGGAAACAGCCTAAGTGCCCAGCCGTGGATGATTGGATCAAAAAAACTTTGGTACATTTACACAACGGCATACCACACAGCAGAAAGAAAGAAGGAACTCCTGCCCTTTGCAACAACATGGATGGAACTGGAGAGTGTTATGGTTAGTGAAATAAGCCAGTTAGTGAAAGGTAATACCATGTGATCTCACCCATTACAAGACAATAATGAACAAAACAAACAACAAGCAAAACAGAACCAGATACATGAATATACTGAATAGACCCTTCAGTGGGCAGGAAGAGGCAAAGAAGAGGAGCAGTTTAGTCAAGAAACTGGTATAGAAGAACCATGGACATGGACAACAAGTGGGATTGACTTTGTGGGGGAGTGGGTGGGTGGGTGGGGAAGGGGGTGGCTGTAATACAACAACAATAAAATTTTTAAAAAAGATATATAAGGTACATACCTAATAATAAATTTGTATACTTAAGAAAATACCATTGCATAACAACATAAAGTTGAATAATTTTAATGGATATTTGTGTTGGAGAATTCTCATCTTTGGAAAACTTGGAACATAGAAAAAAATCTTAAATAAATTTATAAACTCTTCAGGTTATTCTCTCACAGATCAAAAGCCACACTAAAGACAGGGACACCAATCAAACACTGAGGAGGGACTGCGAGGCTACAGTGAGAATTGTGTGTGTCACTGCCAGTTTATTATCCAATAATAAATCATCGGAATACCTATTGTCTCAATTAGAATTAGCATTTAGCCTTAAATAAAAGGTACTAAATAAATAAACATATTTCTGTGACTTAAAACATAGTTCAAAATACATTGTTGTCCTTATATTTTCTTTCTTCATCCAGCAATATACCTTTGGAACTGACTTCGATTGCCCTATGTTATGTTTGCTCACACCTGGCCCAAAACTAGCAAATTGCACCCTGTGGCTATTTTGTTTTACTTTAACATGATCACTGTTGGAGGGAAAAACCCAACTGTGAATGTCTTTTAAAAGGAAAAAAATAAAATAAAGCTCTTGAAAAATGCCAGCCTTGCCCCTCTGTAAATGATTCTCTGTAATGACATTTTCCCCACAGAAAGTTGATTTTATCCAAATGTAAGAAAAATAAAAGATCTGAAATTTGTCCTTTTAATTGGTAAGATGATTACTTTCTTTGTGAAGGGTCAGTCAAGGCTTCTGTCCTAAATAAGGGAAACTCTCAAGTTTTTGTTCCAAGCCCTTTGAGAGAAATTTCTCTTTCTCCCGTATTTCCTGCTTTCTCTTTCCATTGTTTTTTTTTTTTTTTTTTTTTTTTTTTTGACTCCTACAGAAGTGATGTTGGTGCCTGTGCTGATACTGTGCATATTTTAAAAATAAGAGGGTGGCGGACCAATATGATGTCAAAGAACAGAGAAACTTAATATCATGATGGAGAGTTGAGAGGAAAGGGGTATATTAAATGCAATAAGCAAAACATGCCACCATCTTAGCACAGTTGCCCCAAGGGACATAAGCAATAACTGTAGAATAAATCTCTTCATTAAAAAAAATAAAAAAAAGCCTTTATTCCTCCAGAAACATAATTAAAGGGTAAAACCCTGACTTAGTCATTTTTCAGCAAAAAAGACTTTAAATGTCTTTTCCACTGCAATTTTATGATTTCTCCAGCAATTGCATTTTTACTTTTTTTATTATAAATTTATTCTTATAAATAAGAAATTTATTCTTATTTCAAAAAGTACTCTCAAGTATAAAGAGAACACATAGAGCACACATACTTTCATCTCCCAGAGAAAAGGACTTTTAATGTTTAGTATATATCTTTCCAGTATCACATAATTGTATATATATATATATATATTTTTAAAGATTTTATTTATTATATCCAGAGAGAGAGGAAGGGAGAGAGGCAGAGAGGGAGAGAGATATCAATATATGGTAGCCTTTCACCTGCCTCCAGCCAGGGACCTGACTGGAGACCTGACTTGCAACCTGGTTATGTTCCCTGGCTGGGGAATTGAACCAGCGACCTTTGGGTCCCAGGCCGGCTCCTTATCCATTGTGCCACCAGCCAGGGCATAGTTGTATACTTTAAAAGAGAGACATCCAGTTTTTCTCTCAAAGGACTCATTCTTTCTTTTTTCATGAATTCAATACTTCATGAATTATCTCCCCTTACTCACTGGTATCTACATTTTTACTTTTTTTTTTTTTTTAACCAGTTTCTTCTTGAATTTACTACTCATGCTCAATAACTTTACAAGAGAGGGTGGGGGAGGGGCTATAGTAACTTTCACAGAATTCTTTCCCTGTACTTCTTGTGTTTTCACCAGCATTCTTTCTTGATCTTTTTCCTTCTTTTTAACTGTGATAAGAGCACTGAACATAAGATTTACCATTTTAACAAAAATTTCTCTTTCCCTTTTATTGAAGCTTTCCTAAGGGAAACTAAGTCCTCTCTCACTATCTTTACTCTCTTACTGCCACCATCTTCATTAATTTAATCTTGGTTCCATCTTTATGAATTCTTCTGTTCTTAGTCCTTGATGACTTCCAAAATGTCACATACAGTTAAGTTTGCTGTTCACATCTTTACTTTCATCAGCATTTGACACTCTCTAGAACTCCTTTTTCCTTTGCATTCTCCTGGTTCTTGTCCTACACCTACAACTGTTACCAAACAGCAAAGGAGTTTTCCTGCCCACACCCCCCTCTAAGCAAAATTCTGGAGGCAGAGGTTTGATGATAAAGGGAAGGAATCTTTATTCAAAAGCTGCACAATTTTGGAATAATCATTTTCCACATACATTAATCACTTATAGCTTTAATCACTTAAACCTACCAATTTAGGCTAAAACCTTTAACACCTGCATTCTTGCTGTTAATTTTTAATTATTTTTAGAATGGCAGACTTCTGCCCCAGAGCTCATCCTCTCTAGAACACTCCAAGAAGAATAACCCTGCTACCCTCTGCCAGGTCTGCCTGACCCCAAGCTGCGCTGAGTTTCTTCTCTCATCTAAAATCCATCCAAAATGTTGTCCTTTGGGAAACAGAGGCAGCTGCAGCACAATCATCCAGTCATCCCTGAGGGAAAGAACAAGAGCCAGCCTCTGCCCTCTTTTTATTTTAAATCTTCTGGCCCATAATTTCATGCTCTCTGGAGGCTTTCAGCTTGTCAGCCAATCCCACCCTAGACTTGTTTGCCATTGCCTCAGGCCTCTCCCTCCTCCTCCTCAGTGATCTGATCAGATCTCTCTGTATCCTGAACATTCCTATTCAGCCTCCTTCACTGGTTTCTCTCGCCCATTCTTAAAATGTCGCATTCTCCAGGACTCAAGTCTTAGTTCTCATCTTAATGAGCTTGTCCATGCCTCCAATTTTTATTATTTCCAGCAATCCATTTGTCTGTGTTCTCTCTCTTCTCTTCTAAAATACAGACCTGTATATCCAAAGGGCTGACTGGATCTTTCCACAAACTCGGGAACTATCTTCTCAGAATATCATCATCTTTTCCAATTCCTCCTCCTCCTCACCGATACTCTGTCCAGTTGGTGGCAACACCATTTATAGCGGTAATCGTGTAAATACAGCAAAGACATTTTTTTTTAAATACTTCATACAAACTTGACCACTGACAGAGTATTTGCTTTTATTTTGACATCTGTAGTCAATCATAAAATCACAAACTGCATTTGGGGCTAATTCATGAAATTAGCTCTAAAAAAGGACTGCCAGGGAATTCAATAATTAGGAGTCCACTGGTGATTGTCAAGAATGCAATTATAGTCAATTGCAACCTGCCTTTGATTGGTTTAGAAATGAAGAGGAAGGAAGAAACTATTGCTAGTAAAAAATGGACCACTCTTTCAAGCTTGGCAGTAAAGAGTTAAGCATGAGTAAATGAATGTCTTTGGGGAAGCCATTTCCAACAGGTCTGCTACAAGGGGCACATTGCCGGAAGAATTTTTAAAACATGCCATACCTGACTATTTATTCAGGGGCACAGACTTTTCTTCCCTTTAGCTCATCAAATTAACAAATGACAACAGCCAACACAATAGTGGTCCAATATGAATGAATCAAAATTATACCTATTTTTTATCAGTTTGGCAAAAAAAAATTTTTTTTGGTGTGTCACAGGATTTTAGTTTATGTGTGCCATGAGATGAAAAATGTTGAAGCCCTGGCTGGTGGCACATTGGATAAGGAGCCAGCCAGCAAACCCAAAGGTCGCTGGTTCGATTCCTCAGCTGGTGCGCATAACCAGGTTGCAAGCCAGGTCTCCAGCTAGGTCCCCAGCTGGAGGCAGGTGAAAAGCAACCATACATTGATGTCTCTCTCCTTCTCTGCCTCTCTCTCTTACCCTCTCTCTAAAAATAATGATAAATAAAATCTTTTTTTAAAAAATGTTGAAAATCACTGCTTTAGAGAAAAGCAGATGTGAGGAAATCATCTTTTAGGGCAGAGGAAAGTAAATTTCACAAAAGGGACTGAATATAGGGACAATGAGAAAATAGGAACTGAGTATGTACTGACGACCATGAAGAAGAGAGTATGAAGGTCTCTATACTTTTATCTATGTAGTCTCCATGTAACACTTGCTGTCATAAATTTAGGTCTACTGTTTACCATTCATTGCGGTATAGGATAAATGTTAGTAAAAAAATATTTTTAAACATTTACACATGATCTTGAACCTTTACATTTATTGTGACATCTGTAGTTAAGCAAAAAAATGCATTTGAGGCTAATTTTTACAATTAACTAAATCATGTGTTCCTTTTTCCTTTCAAAATATCTTTCATATATTCCATTCCTAATGAGAATGGAGGATTCCTTTATTTCAACTCAGGCACAACTAGTATCTTTCAATTTCAAATAACCATACTGTTATTTTTTAATACCATCTTGTTCTAAAGTTGAACATAGGGTACTTCATTTTTCAGGTCTCTATCCCATCAGTTTTCTGTCTTCTTGTTACTGGCAAAATTTTCTCCTATAATGCATTCTATATATCTGCAACCATACATTGCTTTCCTCTACAACTTTCAAGTTTTGTGGTTTATTTAATTCAAGTGAATAAACATACTCTTGTGAAGGAGAGAGTGGGATGAGGGGAGAGGTTAATTAAAGGAGAGATAGTAGAAAGTCTGCATGGAGGGAAGTTCAGAAGTAGGCTCAATGCTCTTAAGAAAAAAACAGATCTGATCCAGTGGTATTTTAAAAAGTTATTAGCACTAAGAAAGGACTAGACAGTCCTCCTTCCAGTTACTCAGAAAGGGTTGGGAATGGTGCTGGGAAGTTGGGAGATACTATATTTGGGGTTTCAGAGATGGGCACATCTTCAGCTGGAAGCTTCTTCCAGGGAAAGAGGCATTCTCAGCAAATGATGACTTTCCCTTTGTCTCTATCCTCACTTTTCCCACATCAGAGGCTTCACCGTGTTAGGTTCACTACACTGATGCTCCCTCTTCAGCTGCACTTGGGTGAGCAGTGCACTAAAACGGCCCTAAGCAGACAGCAGGCTGAGGCTGAGGTGAGAAGGGGCCTACCCTCCCTGCCTCAGTGGAAACCCTTAGCTCTGCGTCCGCCAGGGGAGGTGGGAGGAGCACAGGAAGCGATTACCCTCTGGCTTCTCCTCCCACAGAAGCCCTGCCTCCTCAGGCTTGGACAGTGGAGTTGAGCTTCCTTTCTCCTTCCAGTTCAGCACTTGGGCTAATGGGCAGTCCACGCATACGCTCTGGCGTTGCTTTTTGTGCTTGACAAAAGTACATAGGTAGAAGACAGGGACTCCTAGCTGGGCAGGAGGGAGGAGAACTGAAGATCCCTGCCTGGGCTGGCTGATCTGAGCAGTCAGAGTGGGAGCTGAGTGCTTGAAAGAGGATTATGCTCGCACTAGAGAAATAAGCAGTAAGTGGGTGAATAACCATTACGGTTTAGAAAAGGCTTAATCCCCCGGGGGTTATGGGGTGAACTAGAAAATATTGCTTAGCTTTGGAGTAAAACTGTAAAGATTCTGACTGTGTACAGTTGTGTGCTGTTTGGAGACTGGGAGTTTAAGGACAGAATCAGAGCTCTAAATTCATCCTCCCACTTTTGGAAAAGGCCAACTTCTACTTGCGGTAGTTGGAGCTATAATCTCTTTCCCTGACCTAGCCTCTCCCCAGGAAACTTTACTGCTGTATCAGATAAAGAGCTGAAATTAAGTTGGAAAGGTGGCATTTTGTATTGGCAGAAACTGCAACCTTGACTTCTGTTCTGTGAATGCTGACATTTTATATCAGTTAGCAGTGATTTGCTAGTGATAAGGAAGCCTTGGGTTGAAGCATTAAAAAATATTGAGAGCTTTTATGACAAAGAAGCTGAGTAGTCCATATGTGTGGGATTAAATATAAAAATGTATATAATTAATAATAGGTTTATTTTTTAAGTATTAAACTACGTAGAATAGCACTAGGAAACACAGAAGTGCTTGGATAAAAATTAGAAAAGCATAAATTTTTGTTTCAATGACTTTGTGCTGGCCTAAATTTTCACAATGTTTACAAAGGCAAAACAATGATTCAGGGATACTTCAATTATTGTTATACATTATAAATACTGTTGCTGGGCAAGATCTGGATTTCTCCGGTCAACCAGTTCTGGCAATGAAGCCGCTGCCACTGGCGCAAAGAATTCTGGGATGTCTGACAGTGAAATGGATGGAAGGACCCACATTCCATCTCTACTTAATGTCCTTTGGTCCAGAAATCCAGTTATGCAAATGAGCTACTTGGTACGTATACAGATCAATATTTGGAAAGGCATTTCTAAGTGTTGTTTTGCTTTAGAAGTTCTGTGGACAATATCCTATGGTAACCAGAGAACTAAAATAAAAGGACACAAAAGCAAAGTGATAGGAAGGGCATCAGTTTGATTGAAACCACCCTTGTTCTTTTTGTTTTCCATTAATCTTGAAATGGAACCTCAGATAAGGACAAGAATAACAACAGAGAGAATACTGTGGCCATCTGTTCTATTCTAAGTGGCTAAATTCATTAATATATAAATGAGATTTTATTCATGCATTTGAATACTTGAAGAATAAGAACATCTTTATTACCAAAAAACACACAAAATAATAGGTGTGTTTATTGGGGAAGAAATGTGGAAATCTGGTTGTGAAATGTTATAGGGAAAAAGCAGACAAGAATCATGTCCCACAGTTTAAACAGATTTATGTCACATTCCCTGAAGGATAGAGTTTATTCTCTCAGTGAGTTGGGGATTCTAATATGGCACAGTAGGTGCAAATATAAGAAATATTTTTCATTCCCTTTTTCTAGTTGATGTAGCTAATTCCTTAAAAAATTACTGTTTTTTAAAAATAATAAGCTTGAACTAAAGCTAACTGTATAGTGATTTTTTTTCTTTTTGTTACCGGTCCTCTACAGAGGCACTTTGATTTCTGAAATTATGAAGAAACATGTCATTTTGGGGGTTCCCATCAGCTAGTGCAGTGGATGAAAAAAAAAAGATTCAGATAAATGAACATTTTTCTATAAGCGCAACATTAAAATGGTTGTCATGATCTGTGTCCTTTTCTAACGTTAGAATTTTTTCTATGGGATAAGCAGATAGAGAATGGTCATTGGGGGAAAAAAGAGCAAAATGCCAGTGAAGTCATTTTTCAAGATGGTCTTTACTCATCTAACTGTTCAAACTATCTAATTTTGAAAATTATTTATGTTTTTAAAATTACTTCTGAGTTTTTACAGTTAGTTTTTATCTGATTTATAAACAAATATATAAAATCTAAAGATTTGCTATGTGACTTGCATAATATTTCTTATTCTTAAAAACAATGAGGAATTAAAATAAAACATTTAATAGTTGAAGTCTTCAACCTAGTATTACTAAATGCAGTTTTAATCTTGAAGAAAAATGTACTGAGATTCTGTGTTACTTTTATTGATTTTTAGAGACAGGAAGAAGTTGAGGGAAGAGAGAAGAGAAACATCAATTTGTTGTTAAACTTATTTATGCATTCATTGGTTGAGTTTTGTATGTGTCCTGTGCCCTGACCAGGGGATTGAACCCACACCTTGACGTATGAGACAACAATGCTCTAACCAACTGAGCACCTGGTCAGGGCTATACTGAAACTCTTGAAGAAATTACTTATATTAAATTATTAAAGCCTGGTAAAACTTCAGAATGGAAAAAGAAGCTACTGATATTCAGAAAAGATTAAAGGCATCATTTGTATGGAAGAAACTAAGCAAAAAATTACTTTATGAATAAGTATAAACAGACAGCTTAACACTAAAAACATTTGCTGTTGTCCATGGGAGACTGGCATAGAGAATGAGGTATTATGATGAACAAGGCTAAGTAAACTTTTATCTTTTAAAAGTATTAAGTGGGAATTAAGATTATTATGAAAAAGAAACTAAATGATCATTTAAAATTATTCTTTCACAAGAAAAGTAAAGAAAAAGGATATGGAAAACTAAGCAGTGATGAAGACCTCGAAATAATTGTTGATCAAAAGCAGGTAAGTGAATGCTTACATACATTTCCTCTTGTTGCACTGTAGATTTCTGACAGCTGAAGCCCATTGAGCATTCAGCCCTGCCCCCACAGAGGCCTGCATAACAGGGTAGATCTTGAAAGCTAAACTAAGCTCCCCCTATGATACCTCTGACCCATTGACTTTGCATGTCAGCATGTATAGTTTGTATGTAAAAATGATAAAAAAAATAAAGTGGAACAAGACAAGAGAACTTGTGGAAAATTAAAAGCCCCACTTGAAAACTGACTCCAGACACCCATGACAATTCGGTTAGAAAAACATTTAAATAAAAAAATAGAAAGTATTTTTAAAATGAGAAGGCCTACCATTACTGTAAAACAATGAATACGATTTAGGAAGAGGGAGATAAAGGACTTAAAAACAGAGACTATATATTGCCCAATCTAATTTCTCAGCTAGTCTTCAGTAAATTTAGAGATGATTTTTAAAAAACAAAAAGACATTTTTAATATTCTTAATACTGCCTATAACTTGAGAAACATCTAGCTTGGGTTTTATATGGGCCCATAAGGCGAAATGAAAACTGTTTAATAGACCATAAGCAATGACACACTGGGTAATGGAAGGTGTCCAGCTTATGCCACTGAATTGGCATCATCCCTTCACATCTTCGTTAACTATCAGGGAGACAAGCTAACTGCACATTCATTTAATGTATTAGTGGCATTGACTCTGAGGGTGATGTGAACTCAGATGGAAATAAATAATTCAAAGGAATCTGAGCAGATGAAGAGGTTAGAAAGAAAGCAAGCTACAGAAAAGCTAGTTGAATTTGGACAACTTCCTAATTGCGCAGTTTGTTTTGTAGCATGGTGATTGCATTGAAAAATCAATTGTGTATATTTCTGGGGGGAAAAAATAAAGGAAAATGACCATCAGAAAATAGCAATCAGAAACAGTTGACTTATAGATTTACTTGTTAGACCTGGAATAATGAGGTAACTGAAGTGATCTTCCAGGAAAACTGAACAAATAAAGCAACTCTATGGGGGGTGCAGAATATGTTGATTTTACAGGGTTCCCCCAAACTACCTCTGTGTTTCCCTTACACGTCTTCACTCTCCTGCTCCTGAGTAAAACAGAAGGGTGGAGTGTGTTTGGTCCTGCATTTCTACTTAGTGCCAAATTATCAGTGTAGGTAATAAGGTAAGTAGATCAGGAGCATGAGTATTCCACTGGGCTATTAGTTCTCATTTTAACTGTGCCAGAATTATTGCTTGGGGCAAGTAATCCTACAGATCCTGCCTGTAGGCTGGCACTTGAGTCAAAGGACTGGACCCACCTGGTGAATGAAGTAATAAAATGCAATTAAGTATATTATGAGGATACATATGCCTATACATTCTCTGTTAAAACAAAAAGTTGTTTAATTTCTTCCTTAATCATGCAGAAGTTAAATACTTACTCTTTTTTGCACTTCTTTACTTTTATCCTACCCCACAGCTACTTTTCTTTTCTTTCTTTTCTTTCTTTTTTTTCCCCTAAAGCTGCTTTTTGTTTTAACTGAATTTGGGGATTACAAAAAATATAAAATTACACATTGAGATCTTCAGAGTGGAAAACCCAAGGAAGTCATGATTCTTTTTATCTCATGATCATGGTCTCATGGTATGTCTCATAAAACTTATGTTGCTCTGCCTAAACACATTTTATTAATTGTTAAGGAATCTTTTAAAAATGAGAGAGACAGAGGAAGAAAGGAAGAAAAAAAGAGAAACCTACATTACAGCTTCTTCAGAAAATAACACTTTCTAAACCTGGATCAAATAAGGGAGTTTTACTTCCCCAGTCATTGTTTGCTTCTGTAGTTATCATATTTCCTCCAGTGCCATTGTACCAGTTGGCACCAGTTGGCAGTGACCCAGATTTGCTGAATCATTCATGTCAAACATGTTTGAAAAGATGAGTAATTATGCATATGACTTGGCATTGGGGTTTGCTGTTGGCTATGAGAGTACTTACTCCTTTTGGAGAGGTTATTTAGTGTCAATATTTTGAGTAAATCCTAGATTGGAACAATGACGATGTTGATACCTGCAAATAAAATAAGGGGGAAAACACTCTAATTAGTCTTCATAATACTACAAAAATTCTTCCTGAGTTTAAAAGATCAGTGTTGAAGATGTGTGTAAAATATATGTTTAATGTTGCTTCATCTCATAGATACTATATATTATTACATATAATACATATTTTATATTATGTATTATATATACACATACTATTTGGGTAGGGATCTTTATGTTCAATTTATAATTTCTATACCTTTTCAGAAACGTGGTAGAAATGTGTTAGTCAATCTTCATATAATTGCAAATAGCTTTCAGTCAATGGTGCCAAAAGAAAATCTAAAGAAGATAAATAAAATAGTTGGAGACCATGATGGGCAAAAGTCTACTGATATTAAATCTGTCATTTGGAAGCTGCCACTCTACAAATACTCTGCAAGTGATATGCCATTCAATCAATCCTATGACTTGCAGGTCTTGTACTTCAGAAAGCCCACAATTTTGTTTACATAGGCAAATTAATAACAGAAGCAGCATAGAGTATATGCATTTTGTTCTTCCTGGCTGCTCCCATTCAAGGGGATGAAAATTTATCTCGATGTCATTTCTACATAAGAAAATTTGGAAATACCTACAGTTTTATTGCTAGATGGTAATATTATGCTTTTCTCTTTGTGAAATTTTATTGGCATAAATTTATTTTGAATACATAGAAAACATTCCAGAAAATTCTTAGATTAGTATTGATGTCCTAAACTAATAGGTGTCATGTAATATCACACACACATAGTCATTTAAATATAAATGTATCACATTAATATCAGAGTTCTAGAGTTTTTAAACTCCAATCCCAGGAAGGTAATCAAAGGAAACAGATTAAAACCTTAGTACCAGGCCCTAAATGGTGGCACAGTGGATAAGTACCGGGCTGTGAACCCAAAGGTCGCTGGTTTGATTCCCAGC
The DNA here is from genome assembly GCA_004026585.1 of Noctilio leporinus. Lineage (NCBI taxonomy): Eukaryota > Metazoa > Chordata > Mammalia > Chiroptera > Noctilionidae > Noctilio > Noctilio leporinus. The sequence goes on from PVIW01005747.1 coordinate 47,134, forward strand.
CAGGCCACGTAACCGGGTTGCAAGCCAGGTCTCCAGTCACATCTATAGCTGGAGGCAGGTGAATGGCAACCATACATTGATGTCTCTTTCCCTCCCTGCCTCTATCTAAAATTAATAAATAAAATCTTTTTAAAAAACCAAAACCTTACTGCCTCTAAAATCCAAGCATTTGACATAAAATATATATACTTTTGTTATAATTACATATAAAATATAGTTATTATTTGTAAATTATAATATGTAATTAATGAATTTTATGTATTGTTTTCTAGAATAAATATTAAAGGAAAAATGTATGTTTTGGATCATTTTTATTATTTATTAAGTTATTCTCTCCTGTTGGAAGAGAGGAAGTTAGATCTTATTAAGGAATAAATTTCATGTGCGCAGGAATTCCCTATAAAGCTGCTGAGATGTCAGGGGTAGAAGGGCAGACAGAAGGGGCCAAATACTTTGAGTAAGGGATTAAAAACATTAACCACTTTGAATAAATAATACATTTATATTTTAAACTTTTTAATTAGCACCAGCTTAATACAAGGTTTATAATATGCTAGACCTAAATAGTATTTTTTTTTCTAAAATGTTTTCTTTTCCAAATAGACTTAAATGAGGTAACAAAGGCCAACACAGAATTAGAGAATACAGGTAATCCCTGTATAACACAGTGGTTAGGTTCCTAAAAATGCCATGTTATGCAAATTCATGTTATATGAAACAAAGAACTAATACAAAAAAAGAGGGTTAGGTTCCAAAAATTAAAAAAAACATTAATACTATATTTTTATAATTAGAAAAATATCTTCATTAAAGCAATTTTTATCAAAAATATAACATTAATATGTATTAAATAATGTTTTCTTCATCATCACTACTAAGCACCAATAAATGAGGGTGCTTTCTTTTTGACAAAATATCTTCATCCTCTGAACTATCTTCAGTATTATCTTGGCTTCTATCCCGTGTTTTTTGCAAAAAAAAAATTGTTATTTTTGATTGCTTGCTTTTAGCTAAGAGAACTTTATAAATTTTATTAATTTTAAATGAGATATCTTTTGGTCTTAAAAGCTCTTATTATGTTCCTTGTTGTTCAGGGATTTCCCTAATTTTGAATGAGATATTTTTTTGGTCTTAAAAGCTCTTATTACACTTGGTGGTTTTTGGGGATTTCTCTAATTCTCAAATTGTGTTAGAGTAAAGCTGTATTCTAGGATATCATATTGTATGAGTGTCCCCGCAGTTCTAGAATCTTGTTATAGAAGTGTCGTGTTATACAGAGGTTACCTGTATTATGATTATGTGAAGGATATACTTACAGGTTCAAGCATTTTAAAAATGGGCGTAACAGTATGTTGTGGATATAGTTGATTATAGGACTCAGAGATGTACCTATGTATTCTTTAGTGCAATATGTCAAATGTCAGCCAGTTATAAGGGGAACAAGTACGTGGCTATAGATGAGAGCAGGGGTTCTCAAATGTTAGTGAATTCAGAATCCCCTAGACAGCTTGTTAGGAAAAAGAGTTCTGGGCTCTCCCCCAAAGTTTCCAATTCTGTGGGTCTGGGGTGGGGCCCAAGAATTTGCATTTCTAAGTCCTCAACTCCCACCGCTGAACCACACTCTGAGGATCACTGAGTCAAAGGAGGTAATTATTGCAGTTCTAAATCTGCAATAATTCATTACTCAGAAATCTAAAACTTGGAACTAACTCATAGACATCCAACATAATAATAATGAAAACAAGAAAAACACAACCATTTACAACCAATGGTGCCTTTAAAGACCCAGGTTTCTAATATGACTGAATTCCATTTGGTAACCTTGTGATCTTGAAACTGTTTGGGGGGACACTTTTTTTTTTAAATTTTATTGTTGTTGTATTACATCCATCCCCTTTTTGCTCCCCTCTGTGGGGGACACTTTTTATTTGTAAGATAATGCTTTGCCCTTTCTACCTCCTAGAGTTTCTCTGAGATGAGATTTGCAACACTACTCTGTAAACTGTAATTCATTGCCATTTTAATTAGCTAGCCATCACTATCTGTATCCATCTGCTTCATCTGCCATAACTAACTACCATAGGCTGGGTAGCTTAAATAACAGGCATTTATTTCTCATCATTCTGGAGGCTGGAAAGTCCAAGATCAAGATACTACCCACCTTGAGTGTTTCTGGTGACAGCCCTCTTCCTGGCTTATAGATGGCTGCCTTCTCTTGGGTCCCTCATATGACACAAAGAGCTCTTGGTGTCCCTTTCTGTTTTTATCAGGGCCCCAACTGTTAAGGCCTCATTTAACCTTTATCACCTCCTCACAGAACCTGTCTCCAAACAGTCACATTTGGGGGGCTAAGGCTTTAGCATGTGATTTTGAGGGAGGATGTACCCAACCCCTAACACCACCACCTCACAATTGCATTGTAACCAATGGGAACATTGAGACTAGGAAGGTGAATCAAGAGACTGTGCATGTCTCTGGTCAGGTGCAGAAAGAGCACAGAAAGCCAGCCCTCCCTCCTAATGTCCAGGCCAATCCTCAGTCATTTCACAGAGCTTCTTAACTGTTTAGCTCTCTATTGGCTCCTACAGCTTTGCCAAGTGGGAAATGGCCTTGATAGCAAATTTATACAAAATTACACCTAAAAGATTGTTGACATCTACTTGTTTTTCACTTCCCTGCCCAGCCCCCTTAGACAGGGCTCTGCGGGCATGAAAAGCACCAGGGAGAGATAACACATGCTTTCCTCATGCCAAAACCTTTCTCAGCGTGTCCTTTCAAATTTGTAGAAGCCTATACAGAAAGTAATAGAAACTAGAATTTCTTTGATCTTTCTCTGAAGAAAAAGAAGAGACAAACTAGAGCCATCCCCTTGTGTTTCCAATAACAAGTAAGCATTCGAGTGGGGTTGCAGTTCTGTCCCAGTGGTCCTTATGGGAAAGGATCCTATAGAGGCAAACGCAGGCCAACATGAAATAAAAATGGAATAATAAGAAAAACAAACCAATGAATGGGAAAAGATAGCCAGCTTCCTTCTGGTACTAACAGATAGTGTGATCTTCCCCCCACTAAGCAGCTGGCCTGAGTCTCAGACTCCTAAGTAGTGAAAGGGATGGGGGTGATATGTTTCACTGCCTTGTTGTACTCAGCACCAAATGGCCAGAGCTTTCTTTACCATAGCAATGTGGTGACTTAATCTAAATACAATTCAGGTGCTATTTACCTCTGAGGAGACATATAAAGCATGAGTGTCATCTGACACCTGTCTCTTGATTCTTGGTGTCATATGTAACACTTTGTCTGAATACCTTCTTGGAACTCTGTACTTGGTTGCCAAGAACAGAAACCACTTCTAGAGGTGCGTAAAAGAGACAGCCTGGAGGTTCTGAATCAGTATACTGTGAGTAGTCACTGAAAGAACAAAGCGCCTTATGCAATTGTGGTTGTCCTGGTTACACTCACGGCAGTCTCATTAGCCTTCTCCTCAAGAAAGAAGGATAGATGAGAAATGATTCAATGAAAATAAGCCTTATGTGTTGGTGGTGAGGGAGATGAAAGCTATTCACATTTTCTGTCTCTCTGAAATCAACATTGGAATAAACAGAGATTCACTACTGTAGTCCAATCAATGCCATCTTGTCTGCCAAGCTTTATCATCAATAAATATTGTACAGGGAAGGAGAAATGTTTTCCACTAGATTAAACTGAAAAAATTAGTAGGATAAAGCATAATCATCCTATGTTTTATTTCTAAATAGTCTCTATTTGTGTCAAGTAATACAAAAATAACCTTGACTGACTTAATTTGGGGTGGCGGGTGGATGACAGTGTCTTACTTTACATTTCTCCCACTTCTTTTTAGTGTAGTGATTTCCCAAAGCATCATCTGACTTTAGAAAAAACGGAAAGGGAAAACCTAAAATCTTAACTTCAGACTGAGGTCTGAAGGTAGAAGGCCAGAAAATGTAGAGGGTCACTCTGTGTAAAATGACAGAAGCGGACCACAAAGGGCTGAATAGGAAGCTGTATTCCTAGTTTCTAGCCTGCGCTTTGCCTCTTACTCTGAACAATTTAGGTTCTTTGAGTTTCTTTATCTGTGAAATGAAATGCTGCTACCTGGCTTAGAGGTTTGATGTAATATTCAAGTGGGGATGGCCATCTTCAGTGCCTGCATCCAGCTTCACCTCCTGTGGTCAGCACCCAGGCTGGATAGAGTTCAGGGCCACTGCTGTCGTGTCTTCTGCTCTTCATTCCAGCCACTCAAGCATCCTGAATGAGGAGTTGGAAACAGCTGCTGCATCGTAACGTTTCCACTTTGCTTGTTCTGACTGCTTTCCTATTAAGCATTCTGCACGCCTTCTGCATGACACTGTCAAATATTCTACTATAGTGCATTTTGGTGAGTGCTGGCTCATCTGTCACTACACTTGTGTGACATTGTGAATATAACAAGGATGTTACAGAGTGGTTAAGAGCAGAGCCTTCACAGTCAAGAATCTGAATGAAAACAGGCTTAGGTTTCCTAGTATCTATATTACCTTAGAAAAATTAACCAGTCTCTCCGAGCCTCAAGCCATTCTACTATAAAATGGGGGAAATATTATCAATTTGATAAAGTAGTTGGGAGAATTAAATACGTTCCTGTATGTAAATGCTTAACAATGTGCACTGCATGTAGTATGTGCTCTGTAAATGGCAGTACTGTGGTGAGTGGGTGGTGGAAGTTGATGGTAAAACTCTTAGGTTTATTTTTTATTTTTTTAAATAAAGATTCTATTCATTGTCTTTAGAGAGAAGGGCAAGGAGGGAGAAAGAAAGGGAGAGAAATATCAGTGTATGGTTGCCTTCCACCTGCCTCCAGCTATAGATCTGGCTGGAGACCTGGCTTGCAACCTGGTTATGTGCTCTGGCTGGGAATCGAACCAGCAACCTTTGAGTTTGCAGGCCAGTGCCTATCCACTGAGCCACCAGCCACAAAAACTCTTAGGTTTATTAGCCATAGAATCCTTTTGGATTTTTTCAAAACTGAGTTACAGTAATTCTAGACAGTAAAATCTATTCTGAGGTCATTGATACAAATGTGCCCTTAGTGTAACCCGATACAGAAATGAGGGCAATAGACTGTGTGTAAGAAAAACAGGGAATGAGGCGTCCAGTGACTGATATCACAAGCTGATCCTTTTAAGGGGGCCAGTACCCACCAGCTCCCCCTAATTGCTCTCTTGTTGGATTGGATACAGGCTCAGTGTTACCACATATACTCATTTTTCAAAAGAAAGAATTAATCTGCTGCTTTTTAAATGTGTATAATCAATTAAAATATTTTTAAGAGTGTGTAACCAAACAAAATAGCCTGGGTCTATGCAACCCTGGAGTTCCAGTTTGGGAGCAATTATACGTACCCTGGAGACTCAGATCAAAGCAGAGTAGGATGCCGACATGACCTGAGTGGGTGGGCCTCGGCCCCTTTCTGTTTCTCTCCTGCTTTACACCCTCCCCCCAGGAGGCTGTACCCTAGTTGTTGCTCTGATTAAAATAATAGACTTTAAGGAATGATTATTAGGTGGCCTTAAGACCTTCAGGAGGTTTAAGTACATCAAAAGGGAACCAGTTACCCATCTTGTAAAAAATCCTCATTTGGTAAACTGAGTAGGGCAGATATTTATAAGCAGAAGGTATTGCTGCTATTTCCACCTATTCAGGACTTTTTCCACCTTCTGTTCTTGCTAATTTGGCAACGCAGCAGGTAAACATGGCACCAGCAGTGTTGAACAGGAGCACCCACACAGGGGTGCAGCTCACAGGCGCAGGTGACAACTGTAATCACCAGGAGAGACCACCTCAAGTTCAACAAATACCTGAAATGCCATTATCTATTTTTATTTTAAGATCATATTCAGCCAATGGTCATTACTTGTGCCATAAAAGAAAAAAGCTGGACTTTTACGAGGTCTGTCCTGAAAGCATCAGCCGTGCAAGCTGTTTTAATTATATTGACATTGGCTCGATATTTTCAGGACAGGCCTCGTAAAGTGGCATAATATATAGGTGTTAGGTAGTCTTCCAGTTGCCCTTTTTTATTTCTTCTTTTTAATCTGCTGGGGACACGTGCTGGAAGTATGTTCATCCCCTGAGAAAAGACATGAACATTTGAAATGACATGAGCTGACATGTTGGGTATAACAAATGATGTGATCTGAAAGTAATAGTCAGAGACTATAATACTTTTTAAAAAGTAGACTCAGCAACCGAAAAGAAGCCCATTCAACCTTTCACGGTAGAAGGTGTGTTGTGTTTTTATTGGTGGGTTGTTTTTTTTTTTGAGGGGTGGGGGTCTTGTTTTGTTGCTTTAAGGAGGTTAATCTGATCAATATGAGGAGTGTAGATATTGATATTAGATCTGAAAGGAACTTCAGGGGATAATCTAATCCAGAGGTATTTTTAAATTTTGTTTATGCTGTTACAGTTGTTCTAATTTTTCTCCCATCACCCACCTCCGCCCAGCCTGCCCCTCACTTCCATAGTCAGTCCCCCCGTCGTTGGCTTGTGTCCATGTCCGTGGGTCCTTCATGTGCTCTGTGGAATCCATCCCCAGCCATTTGAATAGGGGGCTGTGGTTTGGGTTTGTGATGCTGCCTCCTTAGAGAACAAATGAGCCCCTAGATATAAAGACAAGTTTTGTTTGATTAAAACATGCAGCTGCCAAGAAGCTTAATTATATTGGTTTTAGTTCAGTCAAAATAAGTTACATGAGTATCAAAGTAGGTAAGTAGCTGGACTGTGTCACTAAGTTATTTTACATTACAGGAAATACTAAAACTTGAGCCTGTAGCTGCCTCTCATTTTGGGATTATTTCTCTATCCCTGTAACTGCTATCTTATTATTAAGATGCTCCTTATCCTTTCTTCCAAACTCCCTCTTGTTGGTAAGCAGAATGTACCAGTCAAGCCAGAAAAATCACTTGAGAAGTGTGTATTTCAAGTGCATAGTTAAATCTGTTACATTTGTCTGATAGATTTTTATGGAAGGATATTTACATGAGATGCTTCCTAATTCTTCTCAGAAACTTTGTGACAACTTCTCAGTATATATCAGAGTACAAATATTAAAGATTTTAAAAGTGGATTTGGAATCTCCTAAAAGGTACCCAGTGAGATTAGCAAAGTGTTTCCTCCAGAGGGAAGGAATTTTTCTCCACTTAGGTCAGTGTTTCATCTGCCCCTCAACTGACTTGTGGGGACTGTCAGCTGTGTTCACAGTTGAGCATCGAGCTTCCGAGCCCATCCATTTGGTAGTGAGCTGTCAGGGCTTTGGTCTGATGAACCCTGCAGGTAAACTCCCTGATGACTGATTGGATCAGCACCTGCTATCAAAAGGGCTTTGAAAACCAGATGTGGGTGGAAATATTTAATCTGAAGTGATTTGTTACAAATTCAGAATCTGATAAGTAAAAATGACAAGAGAACAAACTATACAAAAAGTTTTTTTTGTTATTTTAATACTTAAATAGCAGAGAGAGTTTAAAGAGTAAGATTCCCTTCCTTCTGACTTTGAACCTGTGCCCTGACCTTGTCATGTCTGTGGCTGCGTTTTTATTTTGACCCCATGCACACTTTACAGTAGGTGTCTTTTCCTTTCTGCTCAGCTCGCTCTGATCCCTGCCCCTGGAATGTGTCTCTTATTTTGACACTGCATGTATAAGGTTTGACAGAAACGCAGTTCTTGCAAACTTACTTTTTTTTTTTTTTTATGCTCCATTGCTTCCTTTCCTTTCTCCAAAAACAACTCTATAATTCTGTCATTTCCATTTTTAGTCATTAATTTTTCACATGGTCTTTCCCCAATCAGAGTGAGTACTACTTCCTTCCTATCTTGTGATCTGGGGAAAACATAGGCACACAAAAATGATCATTCAGTACAATTATTATTTATTCCTCATCATCATATTCTTTGTGCCAAATGATCTCATTCTTGAAATATATGAATAAGTGACTTACTAAAGAAATGGTGAGACAATGTACCATCTCGGCTTTGTGCTGGATATTCTGAATAGAAAAAAACATTCATTCATCACTTTTTTTCTAACAAAATTACCTCATTTGTATAATTCGTGAATGTTTAAAGAACTTTTCTGGAGAAAACCACTGGGCTTGCTACTAGTTTTCTTCCTGTCATAGGTTGTCCAGTTACCACTTCCTTACACTCCTGGCTTCTATCATTAAACTTTAAATGTACCTCTGAAATCATTGCACTAATATTTGTGAACCATGGAAGTAGTTTCTGAAAAAATTAGCAATGGTGCATCAGCTGATATATTTTTTCATCAAATTGTTTAATACAGGGTAAAACAAACCAAAGCTCACAAAGAGGCTTATTCTGAAGTTTTAAGCTAAAAATGTAAAACCTGGAAAACTTTGCATTTTTTTTTAAAGGAATCAATTTGTCTCTTGCCTCCCTAGCCATGGCCCTGAAAGAATTCAGGAGTCTGCTTAGCGTTCAGTGTATCCTTGGGTGGCTCTTGGGCTTGAGAACAGTGACGGAAGAAGCTGTTGGAGCCTAGCTACTCAGGGAGAGGCCGGTGGACCAGCTCAGACTGAATCAGAATTCCCAAGGGTAGGGCATTTTAACCCATCTTTCAAGGGATTCCTATGCACTGGTTTGAGAAGTACTGTTTTAGATTATTCAGATTTCTGGTATCAACAAAGGATCACTTATTATTTTGGTGAAGAAAAAAAAGGAAGTTAAGACAAGTATTTAAGTCTTCCCAAAATGTCCGTAAGCTCACAAATATTCCCTCCCAGCCTCTCTCATTAACATTGATTGCACAGTAATCAATCTTGTGACCCAGGTTGTTATGAAAAGAAAGTATAAATGATGAAAACCAAGAGGTTAAGCTTGTTAACCTTCAAAATGAAAAAGTATTCGTGTATGTGTGCATGAGAAAGAGAGAGAATGTGTGAATATAGCCATAAACACACACACCCAAAAGAAAGCCAATGAAAAAGGGCAGCTGTCCACTGCTTGGGTAAACGCCCTCCTCTGAGGCCGTTCCTCTGAGGCAGTTGAGAGCGCACCGTGCTGGGTGGCAGCACCAGGCCACCAGACAGCTGTAGAAGGTACACGGTAAAAGGTTAACACCTACTGCATTGGTTGCTACATGTTTCGAGTCATCCCATCTGCTTCTCCTAAGTTAAACCCTTAACTTTGGGTCTAGCATGATCTCTGTGCTCACCACATGAAAAATTTTCCATACAGAACCAAACAGAAAGTCTGTCGCTTCAGCATCTGTTGGGCAGCTTTCTGTTATGGAGTCCATTGCCATGCAGTGAAAATGCAGCTCCCACAGCTGCCCTGTGGGGGCCCGACCTTTCCTCCCAGGCTGAAGGCCTTGCTGAGCTTTTTGGTGAAGCTAGTTTATCTCAAGTGGTTGGCAGGTCTCTGGTTTCCCTGCATGCCCATCATGCAAAGTGGCCTAAGATTGGTATTCTGTCTCCATTTTAGACTTTCACCAAACACAGCTCTGCCCCTCCAAGCTTCTCATGCTTTCTGCATCCTCCCAAAAGCAACACTTGGCCTTCCATCACAGCCTTTCCCATTAGTCCCTGAGGGCTGACACTCACTCTCGGGCCCTTCACGCGGGTTATTATGCTGCATGAGTATACAAAACTCTCCTCAGAAACTTGGAACGAAATAAAACGTATCATCCTTGCTCCCAATGATGCTCCATTTTGTACCCTCTCAGTTTTAAATTAGAACAACCACAGTTTTAATTTTTTGCGTCACTGCAGTCAGGGTGCACTTAACTTTGTGTCAGCTCCTTTATGTAATGTTATGCCGGACTCATTTTCCACATTGTTATTTAGTGGAAAATGAGTTAAATTTAGTTAAATGCCAGTTTATGGGTTGCCTTATATTGAATCAGGGTGAACTTTCCACATTTGTTTGCCATAATTTTCCCTGGCTTGTGTAGTGACCCTCCAAATCTTTCCCTTCTTCTTTCAGGATACATGTTATCAAATTAAAAGGGAAAGAAAGGGATTGTAAGAAAATCATTTACATGAAACATACACAGATTTACCATGAATTATGCATTGTGTTTACAGGAATTTGCAGTGTCATCTTTGCAGATCCCTGCTGCACCTTTAAATACCCCTGGAGATGCCATGACTCAGATTGCATTGTTCTCATTAAACCTCAGATTTAAATCACATCCTACATGACAGGTCTACAGGATTCTGCTTCCTGAGGCTGACCACAGCCAAATCACAGGCATGGATTTGCATAAATTTGGTTTGCATGAATTTTAAGACTGCTGAGAAGGGAAATTGACTAAATGTTGTTAGAGTCACACATAATTTGGGATATAATTTATTTTGATACCATATGCATTTAGGAAATAGATGTATGGAACCACTAAGATATTCCCGTGCCAAAAAATTGCAGAGAGACTTAAAGATTCATGTTAAAGTCTAAGCAACTTATATAAAAGTGGTGCCTCTAATTGGGTTATAGAATTAATCCCTAAGACTTCTTCATATTAAAAGGCAATGATAGAAAGAAATAATTGTGAGGATTTGTACATCTTACCTGCTATTAGGAAAGAAAAAATTTTTGGACTTTTGACCCTGACTCAAATTTTTGATGTAGACATTCACTCGCCCTTGGAAATACATTATTCACCTCTCCAAGTAAAAGTATTTTCGAGTTCAAAATATACATTAAAAAGTGTTAACTGACAAATGAAACAGGAAGGTTCTAATTCTTTAAAATTATAAGTAAATGTGACTGAATCATATTAGAATTTTATAACACAAAACATTTTAAACTTATAAAAAAATAATAATTGTAAATGCATTATAGAATAGTCTTTTGGTATGCATCCTAGTTTTTAACATTTTTGTTAGCATCCCAAAATGCTAACAAAATAAATCAATCAAGATCCAAAAGTACAGGAAGTGTTAAGTCCACCAGCATAGCTAAAGTATACATGAGGATACTAGGATTGAAGTTCCTGGCTCTTCTGATAGCTTGCTGTTTGACCTTGAACAAGTCACTAAGCCTGGGCTCCCCTATCAGCCTAGTGATAATATCTCCCTTAATTATATCTCACAAGACTTCTGGAAGAACTTCCTCCAGAAAACTAAAACTAAAAATCCTCTGAGCCACTCAAGAGGATTACTTCCTGTGAGTTAGTCCAAGGTGGTATTATCTGCAAAGAACTACTCATTAATGCCCTGGGGTTAGGGATCAACCTCTTGTGTTAAAGAGCAATTTAAAAATAAAATTCTCTGTAGAAAAATGAATGCATCTGTAATTACTAGTTTTAGATCAGCAATACTTGGAGGGAGGCAAAGTGTAACTTAATTTGATGAATTTACAAGTGACAGAATTACATTGCATTTATTTTTGAGTGATTCTTTTGAATTTTTTCTCTATTCATAATGAGAGAAAAAGTGGATGTTTTTATGTTTATATTTTTCAGCTGCCTTGAAAAGATGACAGAAATAACAGTATTTTATCACTATTGATTCTATTTTTTTTTTTTTTTTTTTAATTTCAGCAAGGTACCAAAGAAAAGTAGAACATTCTCTTACAAAGTAGGTTGACATTTAGAACTGCTCTGTATAGCTTTGAAGGAAATTAGGCCCTTTATCAATAAGCTGTCTTCTGAACAATTACTTCAGGGTATACTGGTGCAAAAGGTTAGTAGCCACAAATGAGTTTGTATTATTCTTCCTTATTTAGAAATCTGCTCCTGGCCTCATAAGGAGGCTTGCAATTAGCATTCCCAGAACTTCCAGCCTATCAGCGAGGAAAAATAACCCAAAAACAAGTAATATATATATATATATATAAAAGGTATATTGCTGGACGCCTACTTTGTGCCTGACAACAAACCGAGAGATTTTATTATTATGCCAGTTTTTCAGAATGGGGAAAAAACAAACAAGACTTAGGATTGAGAAACCTGAAAATAGTCCCATAACTAGTAAAACAGCAAAAATGAAATGGAAGTTAAACTGCCCCCAGAGCCCATGTTCTTCCTGCCAACTGACATCCCACAAGTTGTCAAACAAATGAAACTGCACAGCATTTTGCTTAATTGAAACATGCAGTTATTAATATTATAGATTGCCTAGCCCCCATGGAAGTTTTTAAACAGAGTCTTCTTTCGAAAGAGGAAAAAAGTCACAGACAGCAAAGAGAAAAGTGAGGCTGGGTTGGAGTCAAAGCAAAGTCCCTGCCAGTCACCGGCTTGGGATCACCAGTCCCTTCCAAGTGCTGACTTGTGGAAGTGGGCAGGTTCTCTGGAAACACAAGAAATACATAAAAATGAAGAATGCAGTGTCTGTCCTATTTTCTAGTTTGCATACAACTATGTCTATATTTCACTTATAATTGGCCTAAAGATAAATTGTGCTGGAAAAATGGCTCATGTCATCAGGTTTTTCTATTTTGAGCACCAAGTTTCCTAATATTCATGGCAGATTTTTCTTTTCACTACAGGTTCATTCCTGACCTTGTTCTTATAGAACTTAATTAGTCAAGCTATCCAAAGGCAGGTGCAAAAGAATGAAAAGAGAAATATCTTTGGAACTTAAGATGCAGCAAAATTGCCCAGTAGCCAGATGCGATCACCCCTCACATACCTTCTGGGATGCATAAAATTAACAATGTTGATAAACACAAGAATTAAAAGTTTCCATAATTTTGTAATGAAAGTAAATAAAGGGGGTTACCTATGCAAAATATATCACTTTGTGGGGGGAGGGTATTTTGAGCCTTTTGCCCACGTCTAGCTTCAGTAGTTGCCAAACACTTGCTTTCTCACTGTATCCCTGCCCATTGAGCATGGTCTCCCATTCCAAATATTTTATTTCCCTCATGATTTACTGCACCGTGGCCTTTGAGTCGCTTCCAGAAAGAGGCTCCTTGCTCCTTCACTTTGGGTGGGTGGATTTCCTAAAATCATTCCACCCGTAATCATAGGAAGGCCCCCAGAGCTCATGGCCGCTCTGTCGCTGAAGAGGGGTCATTTAGAGGTGTTCCTCACAGCATTGTGGAAGCCAGCTTAAAGGCACTCATTAATTAGACAGCGTTCTTGCATCTCAAAACAAAATAAAGGAAATCTTTTCATGTTAAATATATCCATAATTTTATTAAATAATATGAACCTCCTTGATCGCACCCGCATACAAATAGATTGAGTGGTATCAAGCAGCAGAATCTTTTTTTTTTTTTTGTAATTTTATTATTTGTTTAAAGATTTTTTACTCATTATTTTTAGAGAGGAGGGCAGGGAGGAAGGGAGAAAGGGGGAGAAACATCAATGTATGGTTGCCTTTCATCTGCCTCCAGCTAAAGACATGGCTGGCTTGCAACCTGGTTACATGCGCTGGCTGGGAATCGAACTAGTGACCTTTGGGTTCGCAGGCTGGTGCCAATCCACTCAGCCACCAGCCAGGGAAGCAGCAGAATTTTTAAAGAAAAAGAACTTTACACAGTTTATTTAAGACACTGTGTTTCATTGTCTTTAACTTGGTCATCATCACAAATCCTTGAACACCCACCCTGAGCCATGAGCATAAACGTTGTTCCTACCCTATAAAAGTGTGTGTTCAGCCCTGGCTGGTGGCTCAGTGGATAGCAATCAGCCTGCAAACCCAAAGGTCACTGGTTCGATTCCCAGTCAGGGCACATGACCAGGTTGCAAGCCAGGTCTCCAGCCAGGTCCACAGCTGGAGGCAGGTGAAAGGCAACCATACATTGATGTTTCTCTCCCTTTCTTCCTCCCTAACTGTCCTTCTCTCTTAAAAATAATGAATAAAATCTTTTTAAAAAATAAAAAATAAATAAAAGTGTGTGCTTGCGCTATATTTTTTAAATTAATGCCTAAACAAAGAGGCTTTTTAAAGACAGTATATTTCCCTCACTTAAAAGAAGTCTGGAGTTAACACCATTTAGGGCTGGCACAGGAGCTCTCAAGGTCATCAGTGATGCAGGCTTCTTCCAGCTCTGTGCTCTGCTATACCTTGGAAGAGGCCCTACTCCTTATGTCCCAACATGGTTGCTATATCTCCATCCACCATCTCTTGAGTTCCAGGTGACAGGAAAGGAGAAAGGAGGAGAGAGGGTGGCAAGGGAATATTTATCCCTCCTTTTGGGGAAAAAAAAAAAAATCCCCTTTCTTTTCTTTTATCCACTCCTCCTTAATTTTAAGGACACTTCCCAGAAGTTCCATAAAGGTGTTATTTTTTGTTTTGTTTTGTTTTGTTTCTATTTCATTACCCAGAACTTACTATATAAGTTCTATACTTATCATACTATATATGGTCACCAGCTGGCTACTGAAGAGGGGTAGCTCCTAGGAAATACAGATCTATTTATTCTGCATGGTAGGCAATATGTCCATCTAAAAAGCATGTTATCAAAGAAAAAGAAAAGATATAGGGGGTAGAAAGCAATAATTATCATTCTAAAATTATCAAAAATAAATTATACATCTGAAATCAATGGCAAAGAAAATAAGCATATATCATACTACAAAAATTTTTTTTTCTTAAGAATTTCTTCTGGCAAAATCACAATGCTCAATATTGTCTACTGAAGGTATATGGGAGAAATAGGAAGAACTGTTTTAGGGAATATTGCTACAGAAAAGTATCTGTAGCAATCATCCCAGCATTTAGCAATACAAAAAGAAATAAACTCACTGTGCGTATTTTAAAATGAAAAGAAGCCAACAGTACTTGGATCATGTGGGATTAATAATTTCAGCATAGCCTACTACCCTTGTCCATTGGACATCACACATAAACCTCCAGCGTGCTTGTACATTTGCTCCAAGCCCCTATGTGCATTTCTTCATTTTAGAGTGCTCACCAGTTTCATCCCAGCATTTCCTCATCCATCACCCCCTTGTCAGTTCTTTAATCTTCCCTGCACTAATAGTTCACTTGCTCTGACCCTGGGGGGCATACATTGTCAGTGTGTGCCATGTTATCATGATCTTACTTTTGTTTCCTACACATTTTAGCATGTATTTTCAACTTGATTCTCGGTGTCTCAACAGCAAAGCCCAGTCTTTACTATGCATTAGCCCCCACAGTGCTCACTGGGGTGTGGTGTACATAACAGGCCCAATAGTTGCTATTAGAGCAAGTAAAAGATGTGAGAAGATGGGAAGGAAGGATTATTTTGAAAAGGCTGCCCTAATTGTTTAGCAAGTTTGACTCTAATCCATGCTGATACCCCAGCATCACAGGGCAGTGAGAAGGAAGCAAAAGCTGACCTGACCATGAAGAAGCTGGGCAGAGCAATGCCAGCATCACTAAGAAAGAAAAATTTAGGAGGCAATAAGATTTCAGGCAGTGCTGATGCTTCAGCCAGTTTCACAATGCCAGGGAACCAGTTAGCTTACAGCAGCCCCTCCACAAAGCTGATGGTTCGAGAAGGGAGGCTGACAAGTGGCAGGTGAGATGTCAGGGTCTCAGCCAAGATGAGGACAGGGTCCCAGAACAACTGCCAGCAAAACCCAGCTGTACAGACTGGGTCCTTACAAGAAAGAAACTACATATTTTTATCTTTGTGATCTGAGCACCTAGAACTCTCCTGTTCCTAGCAGTTTTTTCTTTTATTTTTTTCTTGGCCCTAGTTTTCCCTCATTGCTCTCCCTTGCCCTATCTCCCACCCCCACCCCACAATCAATGCTCCCACCCCTGGCTGTCTATGTCCCTGAGTCTATCATACTGGCTCCTTGACTAGACCCTTCCTCTTCTTCTCCCCCCTTCTCCCCGTCCCCCATCCCCTCTGGTCACTGTCAGTCTGTTCCTTGTTTCCATGCTTCTGGCTCTGTTTTGCTTGTTTGCTTGTTTTGTTCATTAGGTCCTTGTTATAGGTGAGATAATACGGTATTTGTCTTCCAACACCTGACTATTACTAAGCATAATACTTTCAAGTTCTATCCAACTGTGTTATTTTTAATAGATGTTTGTCCCTCTAGATCCCTTGCCCTTGACCACAACACTAGTCTGATGCCATCTGCTGGTGGGATGAGGCTACCATTCCTCCTACCTCTGCAGATGGACAGGTCTCATTTGCATGAGGAAGGTAGTACCCAGTAGCGCTCAGCGCGTTGGGGAGAAGGCCCTGTTTGACAAAGGTCCTTTATTCCACTCAAGAACAAAACAGGATACTGCCTGATGTAGACAGTAGTCCAGTAACTGGCAATTTTGTCAGTTCTACAAGATGTGTTATGTAAAAGGGGAGACTATGTGCTCTAAATTTTAAAAATAATAATTGGTTGGCTTTTCATTTTTATTTTAAAAAAGGGAATGTTTTAAGAATGAACATTTGAAGAAGAAAATAATTTCCCATTTCACATAATACTACATCCAACTTTAAAATCATACTGACAGAGTTTATACTGACATGAGAAAAAAATGCTTACAACATATTAAGCAAATCACAGAGGCAAGACAAAAATTTGGAAAGATCCAACTGTGTCAAAATGTGCTTAGCAAAAAAAAAGACTATTGAAGCACTCTAAAATATCAACAGTAATTATCTCTGGATGCTCAAATAATAAATGGCTTTAACCTGCATTTTTGTTCTTTTCAGTTCTGTATTTTGATATTCATTAATTCTCCCCCAAATTTTTTTTAAAACAAAATATTACAAAACTGACTAAAAGTAAAAAACGAGCCCTGGCTGGTGGCACAGTGGATAAGGTGCCAGCCTGTGAACCCAAAGATCACTGGTTTGAATCCCAGCCAGGGCACATAACCAGGCTGCAAGCCAGGTCTCCAGCCAGGTCTGTAGCTGGATGCAGGTGAAAAGCAACCATACATTGATGCTTCTCTCTCCCTCTCTGCCTCTCTTCCTTCCCCTCTCACTAAAAATAATAAATAAATTTTAAAATGAGAAAGACCTAAACAATTAACCAGACTAGAAATAATGTTCCAAACATCAGCTGCAAATAGAACCACATATTTTATCTAAATAGACAAGATACAATGGACTTAGAAACCATGTAAGCTCGTCATAGGATCTGCTTACTGCTGGTATGGCCTTTTATTAAGTGCCATGAAGGTCTTTTTCCATGAACGTAGATATACTGACTGATTGTGATTAAAATCAACATTAGCAAAAATGCTCTGAAAAACTTAGTTGCTAGTTTATATAATTGTGTTAAAGAGTATTTTAACAATTAGAATTAATAGCATTAGTGACTTCAGATTAATAAATATTATCTGTACTTCCACAGAGAAAACATTTGAGTAGGAAGACATTCCTTTTGTTTATCTGGTACTCATTTTTTTCAGTGGCTGCTGAGGATGGGGGATTGAGGAGAAGCCAAGAATTATAACCTGCACCTACCCAGTTTTAAAAGTGGTAGGATCATTTATAATTTTCCTGGATTGCATCAGTAGCTTCTGCAGGGAAGAAATTTTGCTGAGCTCGAATTCTCTCCTTAGCTCCACACACCCAATTGTATTTCTCCCATGCTGCATTCCTATTTATCCCCCCATTCATCTTCTCTGGTGAGATGACATCTCTGTCAGTGCCCATTTCCAAGTTCCAATTTTCCCCGTCTAACTTCTCGCCTTGCTGACCCAAGGCAAACAAGAGAGAAGGAGGCCGAGCTGTTTGGGGCTGATGCTTTAGATAAAGACCAAACAGAAGCTAACTTCCAACAGGAAGGAGGACAATTTGCTAGGTAAGGATTGCATCAGGGTTCTGTCTGCCACTTTGTTTGTGAAGTTTTATCATTTCATAGCATTAGGAGGTGTCTGTGCCTCAAATGCAATGACCATACATAGTATGAAACTGTGGACGGAACCTCCAGGTTTCTTGCTCTGGAATATAAATCCATGAAATTTATTTATAATTATGGAAAATCAAACATTTTAATTTTTTTCTACATTGTTAATGCTTTTAGTTAGGAAAAATCATCCAGTTAATAACAATGTTCTAAGTAATAGGTCTGATTCCTGTTCTTATTATTTCCCCTTTCAAAATAACTTCTTGATTAAAACTTAAAATATAGTTATTATAAAAAACAAAACATTGGAAACTGCAGAAAGGAAGGCAAGTTGTTTACTTCATGCGAATGTTATCTTTATATGGTTTCTGCTTTGTTCTGGAGAATCAAGCTATTGTAATAGAATCATCTTTTCAGACAAACTGATTTTAATCCTAACTCTACCACTTTCTGGCTGTGATTATGGACAAGATTCTCAATTTCCCTAAAACTCCTTTCTTTAGCTGAAAAATGAGAATAGTCATACCTGTTTTATACAGTTAGTATGAGAATTAGAAATGATGTGTCCTTGGCATATAGTAGATGATCAATAAACGGTAACTATAATACTAATCATTACCTTTTAAGTTTAAGAGTTTAAATTTAAACTTTCTAAAAGCATTTTTTTAACACTTAGGAATTTCAGTCCTCCTTCTAAAAGGTGAATATAACTAGTCCGTGGAACTGAGAAAGGTTGCTAGGTATTTCTCAGAGAGCTGCACTTTCTCTATGCCTCAGTAAGGACTTTGCCTCCTTTGTGCCCAGTGGTTTATCAGAGCCTCTGTTCATTTGTAAATTACCCAAGGAGGAGGTTTATGTTTCATGTACTGTGAAACCCCATGCAGCCAGCAACTCCTCAATGCATATCCACTGCTACTGACATTGGCCTACAGAGTTAATCATACATGTCACATATTATACATTGATTCTTTTCTTCATGTCAATGCAAAAATCTGTATATATCCCAGCTCTATTTTACACCAGCTAGAGGTGGGCCGTGGGTGCTTAGGAGAGCTGGAACCCACAAAAGCAGCTTCCACTAATTGAAGGCCTTTCTGGCACTGCAACTGTGTGGGCTGCGTTGAGGGCTCTCAGTCATAGCTGCACGCCGCACAACTGAGGACTTGTTAAAAATATTGATGCTTCGATCCTCCCTACCTCCCCACCCCCCTCCCTGGTATTCTGACGTGGCACCCTGGAGTTGGGCTCAGCTCTGGCTTGCCTCGCCCCACCGTACCTCGAGCTTCTGCCTTTCAGTAGCTGTTGAAACCTTGTTACTGACTCTATTCTCAGGCTGAGCAAGAGCCTCTGTGTGCTGTGCAAATTGGTTGTTTTATCTTTTCTTACATTTTTCTTATTCTTATCAGCAGTTCTCTCCCAAAATAGTTTCTCATCTACTTCTTCACCTCTGAGTTTTTTGTTTTTTTTTCTTCAGTCTCCTTATGGAACCTATAAACAAAGAATTTCAGTGGGGAGACAAAGGCTGTTGTGCAGTTTGCATTTCCCAAGTCCCTGCCCTGTGCCCACACTGCTTTAGGCCCTCTCCTTCATTTCATCTTCACTGCCATCTGGAAAGGCCAGTGAGAATAGCCCATCGACCACTGAGGAAACTGAGTCACCAAGGCTGGTTCACTAACCCTGTATCATACAGCAACAATCACCTGGATTCAAGTTCAGATCCATCAGATTTCAAAATGCTTCCTCTTTGTGTTCACCATGGGTCAGAAAATCAGAGACTGGAAGGAGAAAAGAGTGAAGCTGGGTATAAGACATTAGGGAGAAGTGGGGGCTGTGGCAAAGTAGAGAAGGTGACTAGAATGTCCCAACTAGAATATTTATTTATTTTTAAATATTTTACTTATTATTTTAAGTGAGAGAGGAAAGGAGAGAAGCAGAGAGGAAAAAGAACATCAATGTATGGTTGCCTCTCACCTGAGTCCAGCTACAGACCTGGCTGGAGACCTGGCTGGGGAATTGAACCAGTGACCTTTGGGTTCACAGGTTGGCATCTTATCCACTGTGCCATCTGGAGCTCAACTAGAACATTTAAATGTGAAACTTTTCAACTGAATTTTGCCTGTAAGCCACCAACTTTTAGGCTTTGTTTCTTCCATTTCCAACTTTGAAAAATCCCACAGTCATTCAGTTTCACTCTACAACCACATAGAACAAGGAGAATATAGTGTGTGACTTTGCATAGGATAACTGAGACTGATAAGTATAAATAAAAGCAGGGGTCTGACCTGGTAGGTTAAATAGGCCTTCCTATCAGAGCTGCTCAGCAGGGAAGCAATGCTGTGAAGCAGCAGGCTCTGCACCAGAGGAACAGGTCACTGAGCTGAGTCAATAGCATAGCACCCCCAACACAAGGTTCCTTCCCTGGATGGAAGATACAATTCTGTCATGCATCTACTGAGCCTCCAGTCCATGCTGGGCAGCATGTTGATCACTATGGAAGCTGCAGAAATGCAGAACTCTCCTTCACCTCATGTTAAGAAATTTATAGACATTATTTCTTTAACCTTTATCTTAACCTTGACAGGGAACTGTCAGGTAAAAGATGAGGATATTAAGACTCAGGTTGAGAAAGTTGTTAAAGGGCACAAAAGTATGTAACAGAGAGAGGGCTTTAATTATAAGTAAAAGCCTGTGCTCTTCTTAATGACTGTGCCCCTCCCGCAGTGAGGACACTAGCTTAGAGTCCTGAGTCATTGCTCAGGAAGTCTGTCCCAGCTGTGGTGTCCCAGTGCTCAAGCTACAGCCCACTGCATGCTGTCCAAACCTTGTCAAGAAAGAGCAGCTTAAGAAATCCTTTCCACCAGCCCTTTCCTGGTCACTGGCAATGTGGTACTGATGGGGACTGCAGTTAATTTGGTTCCATCCAACCAGATCACAAGGGAACCAGTAACAAATTGTCCAATTTTTCACCCAGTTGTGCCTAAAGCAGATGGTAGGTCAGGAGATGTTCTGACTGCAAGCACTAGATAGCATTTCTCATTTCCAAAATGACTCTGAGGTCAGCGTTACAACAAAATATCCAGAAATAATCATACTAAGAGGCAGGCTTGCTTTGTGAAGAGGATGTAGAGAGAAAGTTTAAGAGATAGGAGTTTAAGACCTGATTCTGTCACTTACTATTCTGTAATCTTGCATTTCACTTCATTTCAGTGAGTTCCTGTTCTGCATGTAGGGAGCTGGGGCTTGCGGATTGTTAGGGGGAAGCACATCGGTGTGTCTTAGGTGATCAATACAGATTTGTGTCCCCTTCTTGAACAATAATAGAAAAGCTACCAAAAGAACCTTAAAATCAACATTTTGAAGAATGAAGCTCACAACATTTATAAGAATTGTGTACAAACTCAGTACAGAAGTAACATGTGATATGATTCCTTTAAATAGCACAAACTAGTTTTGTAGGAGATGTGTATTAAAATAGAGGGAAGAAGAGGGATTAGAAAGGGAAACACATCTGTGAAGCTCCTGGTACATGCCAGGCCATGCTACACCTTTCCAGTCTCATGATAGCCTGTGGGACAGGCAGTTTTATCCCCATTTCCATAAATGATGAACCCAAAGACTGAAATGTTATGGAAGCTGACTAAGACTTGGTTTGAACTCAGGAAGACTGCCTGAGCCTTTCTAGAAGGACCGTAGAGTCTTTTGATTCTTATGAAATGTTTTTTCTTACAAGGCTGGGTTGAGTATAAACCTCCATCGTTCATGCTTCTCTGAAGGCAGCAATGTGCTATCATCTGAGTTAGTGGTTGCTCTTCCATTAACACTGCAAAAACACCTGTAGACACAAATTTCTACAATTTCTGATATAGTTGTTCTAAATTTGGATTGACTCCTGATGAAAATATATTGTCATTATGACCTGTTTTTATATGGAAAAGTAGCCTATGCCATTATAAATGGTTCTTACTGTAATTTGAGTGGCTACAAGTTTACAAACATTTTCAGTCATTATATTTTCTTTGGGAGAACACATTCTTCTAGAAGGATTTTTTTGAGTCCCAGTGAAATTAAGAATATCTTGCTCTAAATATTTCAATTGCCTAAGTTTATGAGAAAGGCTTATCTGGTTCTTTTTCCTTCTTGTTTGCCCAGAGAATCTGAATAGTTGATGTAGGAAGGAAAAAACAGTTGAGCTAGAATTGGTAGAATTAAGCATTGTGTTGAGAAGTATAACTGAGCCCTCAAGAAACCTTTGTCTACCTTGAGCATCTAAGAATTCAAGCCTTGTTTTTCTTTCTCAAATATAATGACAGCATGGGCCAGAGATGTCACATGCTTTGCATGCACCACCTAGTCTTTCTTTTTGCTTATAGAATTTAGATTTGCGTTCAGCTTCCTAGAGAATTAGCTTCCAGTGGGCAGAAACTGAGTTTCTACATTTAAATACAATAGCAAAGAATTTGACTAATTGAACATGAGTTTCTGTTCTCACAGTAATTTACTGCAGGCTAGTTGTTACACATTTAAATACTTTGAATAAATAAATTAAAAGCCAGTTTTTATCTTCATTCATCCAATTCATTAGATGATTTCATTTTACAAAATGAGAAAGTAGATGTGATTTGTTGTGCAGCAGATGAGCAATTCACTCATTTATGCAAGGTAATAAGTACCAGCTTGGCTATGTCTTTGCCAAAAGAGGGGAGGATTTCTTCTCACTGCCAAGGTGACCATTGGGCATACTGTGAGTGTTCATACAGTGCAAATGCTGGTGGTGGAGCTGACTTAGTATAACAATACTGCTTTAAATCCAGGGCAAACTTCATGCACCATAAATAGAAAATTACGCATGGTTCTAAAACTATATTTAAGTTAAAAGATCAACTCCTGTGTAGTGCTTTATTTTTGTAAGAGCTTTGGTATATTTTATATTGTTACATAACTTTAGGTGCCATTATTATTATCATTATTTTCACTTTAGAGATAAGAAAACTAAAGTCCAGAGGACATTAGTGCATTGCTCAAGGCCACACAGATTAAAAACAGCGGAGCCATAATTGGACCCCAGGCCTCCTGGTGCCAAAATGTTACGCTCTTTCCTTATATCTACTTTATTGTATTTTTAAAAAGGTTTTATTCATTATTTTTAGGCAGAAGGGCAGGGAGAGAGGAAGAAAGGGAGAGAAGCATCAATGTATGGTTGCCTTTCACCTGCCTCCAGCTACAGACCTGGCTGGAGACCTGGCTTGCAACCTGGTTATGTGCCCTGGCTGGGAATCAAATCAGCAACCTTTGGTTTCATAGGCCAGTGCCTTTCCATTGAGCCACATCACTTCTTTGCCCTGTCTCTGAGTCTCTATCACCTGGTGGTGAAACAGATAGTCCAACATTCACATGTACTGGCTGAAAATTGGGAGGGATACCCTTCGAAAAAGTGATCCTAACCCCAGGCCAGACTGCACAACCCAGGATTCCAGCACCGGGAAAATAAACTCCCATTACTTCAGGCTGTAAAAAGCCAGTAGGGGTTGGGGCAATGAAAGAAACTGCCAGATTTTCACTGCTTAAAGGACCCATGTGGTCTTAGAATGGAAGGGTATCAGTCTCATATAGTAACTGGAAATAGGATAAGTACTAGACAAATATCCAGAAGCCAAACAGTGGCATTGTTCTCTCTTGGAGCCCCCCACCACAAACAGAGCCACAAAGTGGTGAAGCAGGGTGCCCCACCCTGGCAATTCTCTAAGGCCCTGCCCCATACAATGTATAGGTACCTTTGGTACATAGGCCACACTACTAAGACAGGGAGTAAAAACAGCTCTACCTAATACACAAAAACAAACACAGGGAGGCTGCCAAATTGAAGAGGCAAAGAAATATGACCCAAATGAATGAACAAAACAAAACCCCAGAAAAACAACTAAATGAAATGAAGATAGTCAATCTATCAAATACACAGTTCAAAACAATAGTGATAAGGATGAGAACTCATAATAGAGTATGTCAAAAACATCAAGGAAGAAATAAAAGTTATACAAAATGAAATAAAGAAAAATATACAGGGAACCAATAGTGAAGGGAAGGAAGCTAGGATTTAAATCAATGATTTGGAAAAAAAGCAGAAATAAACATTCATGCAGAACAGAAAAGAAAACCAAGAATGGAAAAATATGAGGACAGGCTTAGGAACCTCTGGGACAACTTTAAATGTATCAATATCTGAATCATAAGGATGTTAGAAGGAGAAGAGAAAGAGCAAGATATTAAAAACTTATTTGAAAAAATAATGAAAAAAACTTCCATAATTTGGTGAAGGAAATAGACATACAAGTCTAGGAAGCATGGAGAGTCCCAAACAAGTTAGACCCAAGGAGAACCACACCAAGACACATCATTATTAAAATGCCAAAAGTTAAAGATACAGAGAGAATCTTAAAATCAGCAAGAGAAAAGAACAGAGTTACTACAAAGGAGTTCCCATAAGATCATTAACTCATTTCTCAGAAGAAACTTTGCAGGCAAGAAGGAGCTGGCAAGAAGTATTCCAAGTGATGAAAAGCAAGGACCTATAAGCCGTGATTACTCTATCCAGCAAAGGTAACATTTAGAAGAGAAGGGCAGATAAAGTGCTTCCCAGACAAAGTAGAGCTAAAGGAGTTCATCATCACCAAGCCCTTATTACATGAAATGTCAAAGGGACTTACTTAAGAAAAAGAAGATCAAAACTATGAATATTAAAATGACAACAAACTTATAATTATCAATGGCTGAATCTAAAAAACAGGCTAAGCAAACAATCAAAATGGGAACAGAATATAAGTATGGTGATCATTTGGAGGGTTATCAAGGGGAAGGAGATGATTGAGGAAAACAGTATAGGGATCAAGAAGCACAATTGGTAGGAACAAAATAGGGGGATGTTAAGAATAATATTGGAAAGGGAAAAGCCCAACAACTTACACACATGACTGATGGACATGAACTTAGGAGAGGGATTGCTGGAGAGAAGGTACCAGGTGGAGGGAGACAAAGAGAGAAAATTGGTACAACTGTAACAGCATTATAAATTAAAAAAGAAGTTGTATCATGCTCTAAAAGTACAGGCAGAACAAAAATGTAGCGTAAGGTTGCTGTTGTTCTTTTAGAGGGAAAGGAATACCATGTAAAGTTTACCTTACCTCAATATAACTCAAATAACCCTACCCTGTCCAATCTATGGGCAGTGTCCTTTCAAAGAAACAGGAGCTAGAGGTCAGAGACTTTGAAGAATACTGTAGATCATTACTAGTTCTTGACAGTGATAATGGGGAGGTCCCATTGCACCCCACAAAGAAAACTTCTCACATGCCTACAGTAGATTTCTTTCCCTCTCATTCAAGTTTCCACTCATAGGAACTGCCAAAATCAAATATTTCTCTTCCCTCTCTCTCTCCCCCTCTCTCCCTCTCTGCCTATCCCCCTTCTCCATACTTGTTCTTATCTGTCAGCACTTATCCATGCCCAAAGCCCAAGTTCCTTGGACATAACTATTCCTTCTGTACACACTCCCTAGGAAGCACAATCCTGTCCCCCTGGTCCCCTGCTCTGACTGGGAATCCTGGTGAATAAAATTAAGATTCTGCACCTTATTAAATGCTGAGAAGTCCTAGTACCAGCATTTCTAGGATAGGCTCGTGGCCTAACCTCAGAGATATTATGGGTCTGGCTCCAGGCCATTACAATAAAGTGAGGCCATGATAAGGCAAGAGGTAATTCTTTTGCCATTGGCAGGTTTTGCTTTCAAACAAGGAATGCCTGAATCTGGCTGTGATTGTACCACTCTCACTATTTTATTTTTAATCCATCCTCATTTTAGAGGATGAGAAGTTGGTAATAAATGACATGAAATTACTCTTTCTCTGAGGGCTTCACAATTTTTTCATTTTCGTACTCCCAGACCCCACTCTTCTCAGTCCACTCTCCATGGAGATGTGGCCACCTGGACCAAGAGGGGACCAAGGGCAGCTCGTGGCCCAGCTTTGGAACCTCTTCACAGCTCATGCATTGGGATACTCAGCTCTGGGTACTGAGAGAAGTGTAGGAAGTTGAATTATCAGTTCATTGGACCTCTGTGTATTTGCATAAATGAGGGGCTGTCTGTTCCAGTCTCTTCCAGACCTAGAAGTCTGTGTATCTGTGGTTAACCCAGAAAGGTACATGCATTCACACCTAAGCTTTAGCCTCCATTTTCTTAAGACTTCTTTGAAGCTTTTATTCCCCAAGATCTAAATATTTTATTTACTCTCTTCTGAACCCTCCAGAATATCTTCCTTTAGTTTCAGGCTTTAAGGCTGACCGTCAACATGGATTACTGGGCTCTTACCTTCAGTAGAGAATTTGTATTTCTAACAAGATTTTGGGTGAGTCAGGTGCTTCTGCTTTAAGAACGATTGGACTAAAAATTTCAAGAAGCCTTTGTTTCACATCACTTTCTGGTGAGAGGCATTAATCTTATTTTTCAGGGCTGACCACTCCTGGCTTTTTAAAAAGTGTCTATTTCAACAGATGCCTAGTCAACCAAAAATTATTGTCCTATAACCTCCACTATCATAAAAAGAAGGGCATGTAGGGAACTTAATTTTCAGGGCAAGGAAACAAACGTAATTTTTAGGTGCATTGAATTTCCCATAGGAATTCAAATGGCACCTGGTCATGGGGCAGTGTTCCAATAGCCCAAATCAGTCTTGTCCTCAATCCACATTTATTAGGCCCAGCCATCCATTTGGGGCTCAGCTTCTATGATCCCTGTGATTAAAATAGTTCTGATAATTGCTGCATCAGAATTTAACCTCTAATGCAATAGGTGACTGTGGTCTGAACTACAGAAAAGATGTAAACCTGGGGTCTAATGGCTTGAGACAGGCCAGCATTGATCTCAGTCTGCACAAGCAGCAGTTGGTTGAGGTCCCAGAGCAGGTACATGATACAACACACTCAGAAAATCAGCTTCTGAAATGGAGGAATGTCTCCTGTAAATTAGAAACATTAAGAAAAAATTTTGAGCTTTTGGCTTACTCCTGCTCCCCTCCTTGAGGCATGTCTACCTTGAACTCCTTTCTTCTACTTACAGTATTCACCTTCTCATTACTTTGCCCTGTGGTATTATCCCCATAAACTACTATATTGTGTGACTATGCTAATGAGCTGTATAATGCTGAGCCCAATGGATGCAAGCAATTTTAGTAAATATGCCATTTCCCTTACCCAACAAAGTGTTAAATAATGGTTTAGAGGTTTGAATCCATCATGCTGATCCAATTATATTGGACAACCCAGCTGAATCTCCACAGTAACCGGATTTGAAGGCCTTTGTGTATACGTACAATTTTTAAAGAATTAGGAGATTAAATATCTCCTAACCTCCCATCCATTCCAGTTAGGAATGGGCAGGTTGCATTCTCTAGCACCTATATTCAGCTGAACTTAATGGAGAAAAGGGGCCTGCGTTTTAATAAGTGAAAGAAGGAATTTCCTTGATGTCATGGGTAGTTTCATCTCTATAGAGCTTTATTTGAGAGGGTCTATCTCTGTTTTGTATGTTCACCTCTGCGGAGTTCATCTTAAAGATATTTACCTCTTCAGGTCAACATTGATGATGTTTAGTAAGCCTCTTGATGCCATAATTATGTGGTGGTGTTGTTAACAGTGGAAATGGTGGTGGTGAAAGTGATGTTGGAGTTGGTGGAGATATAGGAGGGATGCTGGTGATGGTAGTGATGGTGGTGATGGTGGTGGCGGGAATGCTAGAGGAGGTGGGGAGGTGGTGGCAGAAGTGGTAGAAGTGGTGCAGGTAGTGGAAATGGAGGAGGTGGAGGTGATAAACGTGGTGGAAATGTTAGAAGTGGTGAGGGTGGCGAAAGTGGAGGAGGTGGAGGTGATAGTGATAGAGGTGGTGGAGGTGGTAGAAGAGGTGGTAGATGTGCTGATGATGCTGCTCTGCCTTGGGCATAATCAAGACCAACCAAGCAAAGCTGGAACCGGTAGACAACATCATACTTTTCAGATGAAGAAACTGAAGTCCAGAGAGGAGATAACATTATCATTTCACAGAAGAGAAACCTTACCATCTTCCCTCCTTCCTGTTCCAAATGCACAAAACTTGGTGATTGTTGGGAGGCCCTGAGATATGATACCGATACCCTAAGAGATCAGATTTACCAAATCCTTAAAACCAGGCATTCAGAAACACTGAGGACACCCTGCTTCCTCTGAGTCAAAGAGCTAGCCTGATTTCCACATCATCTGGCTGTAGACCTGGTTCCTGCAAGGGCAACTCCAGTGCCTAGATTCTGTGCAGCAGGGACTTGTAGCTGAAATTGGTGAACATATTGGGCTTTCCTGAAGAAAATAAAATTAAGGTGATTGTTAAATGATGGCTACATGAAAAGAAGCCAGGGTTGAAAGATTGTAAACATAATTATAGACAAAGCTATTGAGTACTTAATTAGTGCTATTTGATTTTTTTAAATAAACTTTCTTTTAGAGCAGTTTTGGAGTTACAGAAAAGTACAAAGACAATACAGAGACCCCATATATCCTGCCTTCAGTTTCCCCTCTTGTGAGACTCTTACATTAATATGGTACATTTGTCGCAACTAATGAACCAACTTTGGTTCTTTGGCACATTATTATTAACTAGATGCCATACTTATTTGAATTTTATTGGTATTCCCCTAAACATAAAACAATATGGACTTTTTATTCTTGCAAATGGCAAACACCATCATATAAGATTCCTTGAAATTTCTTGAAAGTAAAATCTACTTTTATACTTTTGTTTATATTACTTCTAGGACCTTGTATATACTAGAGGCACAATACACATGTTGGCTGTTTAGATGACTGTATTACCCCATTGATACCAATTTAGTACACAACAATGCACCAGCCTCACCCAGTCCAGTGACAGTTTTATACACCTGGAACATAAGTGAGTAACTAGAGAAATTCATGCTGTTATGCAAGCTGTCAAGTGTATTCCACTCACTTTTATTTTCAAAAAGCCTAGTGCATCACACAGGTCAGTGCTGAAGACAGAGCTTGTAGCCTTGAAGCAAAAGTTAAGCCTTTCAAGGCAATCTCAGAGACTGCACATGAGAGAAAAGCTGGTAGTTTAAGAACGTTATAAATCCCTGATCATCCTGATTATTCTCCTTGGTGACTGGACTTTTGGGAATCCAAAAGGGTACCCAAACAATTATTCAGCCTCCTAGCAAAGGCCTAATTCCTTGATAGTCAAGCTTCTTTTGCAAATTGAAGGTTTTCCTGGGATTTAATAGAGCAAAATTAGGTTACTTAGAGGGAACAACAAAAGGAGGGGGGTTGTTAAATCCAAAGCTTAAATTAGAAAGTGTTATTAATCCAATACCAACATTTCATAACATTTCCTAAATGCCAAGTGCTATCCTAAATGGGTTATTAACTCACTTTGTCCGCATAGTCAAAAAGAGTAGATGAATTCCACCTGAAATGTATTAGCATATTTTATCCTGAAAGACAGCGAAATACTTTGTCAACATGTGAACCTGATTGCAGAACCCTGAAAATAATGGCAGGAGAAAAATATCAGCAATCAAAAACATTTTCATAGAACACTATGACCATTAAATCCTATTCCCATCACTCTTTAGACACACATACACACACACACAGACACACACAAAGTGAGCTATCATAATAACTTTCAAAATAACTTGCACTGCCTGCTTTAACTTTGTAGGGAAATGATCAGTAGGTTAACCTTGAAAAAGATACATTTTCTCTAATTAAAATAAGATATGCTCCTGGTAGAAAATAAACAATGAAAAATACGCCTTGAACTAATAAGCAAAATAGAGACAGACTCATAGAGAGCAGGCTGACAACTGTCTGGGTTGGAGGCTGGGTGGAAGGTGTGTATGGAGGGACTGAGCAAAAAAGAAAAACTGATGGACAACAACGTGGTGATTGCTGGGAGGAGAGGGCGTGAAGGACGGAGGGAAGGGTATCAGGAGGATAAATGGTGATGATGGAGACTTGACTTGGGGTGAGAAATACACAATATGGTGTGCAGATGATATTTTATAGAATCTTGCACCTGAAACTTATATAATTTTGTTAACCAGTGTGATCCCAAAACATTCAATAGAAAGGAAAACAAAATGCATACAGGCTTTTTTAAAAAAAAGCAAAAATGATCCATAAACATATCTCAAAGATAGATTTACTACTATTTTGTTGTAGGTCTCCAAATCTTTTTTTCTATGCATATATGGCTTTTCTTAATTGAAATCACACTGCATACATACTTTGATTCTGCTTTTTTCACATAACATTATTCACAATCATTTCCCACATTGTTTTAAATTCTCCAAAAATATCATATGTGGTGGCAACAGCAGCATAGTTCATGTTAATAAGTTAGGGCTAACGTAAATCCCCTAACCTTAGTAGCTCCCCAGCTCCCCTGCCTCCACGTACACAGCACTTTTACAGAAATAATTCAGGTATAATAGCAAAATCATACAGGACTTTTCTCAGCTTGATTTCTTTTCTGGATTTGATTCATGGTGAGAATAGTTCTGCCAAATCTGGTCCTTTGCATCCAGAATGCTTTATAATTGACATCTGGCATTTGTAATAGGGAGGAATATAAACACAATTGCTCTTTAATTCAAGAGATTGAACTACAAAAGAAAAAAAAACCCACAATGTTTTTAAAAAGTGCATTAATCAAATCAAATGCTACTACATTACACAATCAATATTTTAGAGATGGCAGTTTCCAAACTATGAGAGTATTAGTATTGAGCCCTTTGGTGTACCTAGTAAAAACCCCACATGATCAAAGTAGTAAATGAATGGTCTATAAAATGCAAATCAATATTAGATTCATAATAATATTTTTGGTTAAGTTTTTATTTGCTCCATGTTGCATCAATGAGAATAGAGAGGAGAGACTACAGACGTTGAAATCAGACATAACTGAAATCAAATTCCAGATTTGATGTTCAGTCATTTTACTGGACAAGTTGTTTAACCTCTGAAACTCAAAGACCTCATTTCACTGACCAACGATCATAGAGCCCATCTCACTGTGTCATTTGTGCTAAGATTAAGACAATTTGTGGAAAGTTTCTTAATAGTGAATGGTAGATAATGGAGGCTTTTAAAATATCAACTCTCACTGCCCTTCCTTCTCTCTAAAATAGCCCAGTTTACCCAACAGACATTTAGCTTAATTCCTAGTTTAGTACACACATCCTTTCCAAATATATGTATATGTATCTCCTGCCATATCTGCTTGTACAAAAATGTGCTATATGTAAATGCAAATTTTACTTTATGTAAATACATATAGGATAGCTTCCAGAGTAGCAGCTATTTCATGTACCTGAATTGTAGGCCACCCTGCTCAGTCTATAGGGTTGATGTGAAAGCAAGCTGCCCAGGGCGCCTGCTATGCTCACCAGTTGCCAGGCTGGATTTGCAGATCTGCTGGAGTGGCCTGGGAGGACATTCCTTTTTCTTTTGTGTCCCATTGGGCCCCTTCTGAGTACTGGGACAAACTTCCCAGATAGTCACATGCTCTTCTTCCATCAAGCGTATCAGAATGGCCCACAATTCCAACTCTCACCTGTCAGAAAATATAGGGGACACACTGCAATCCAAAGTAATGCCACTCAAGGCTATCCCTCTGCACCACCTGCAAGCTTACAAATCCAGATTCAGAGGCTCCCTGAAGACCAGAATCAGAATCTCTAGGGATGGGGCTCTTCAAGGGCTCCCAAAGTTGAGTATAAAGTGAAACTGTGTGCAACAAATGTTTTTTAAGCATTGACACTCTCCTCCTTGCCTACTTGACACACAGGCCTCCCTGCTATACCTTAGAACAGGAAGAGGAAAAATAAAGACTTCAACATAATTAACTAGAACTATATTTTATCCATGTTTCCAAATTTCAGACTATTTTCCAATTTCAGTTAAAAACTCATTTTGAAGGGCTTGCCTTTTAGTAATAGATATTTCACTGGTGTTGCAATTGGTTTTCTCGAGAGGGAATTGCACGTTGCCCCACTGCCTCTAGTCACTTAATCTAGGACAAGCTCCCCGTAGTGCCAACGTGAGTAGTGTTGTCGCGACTGGTGCAGAGGATGACAGCTCCTGCCTGGAAGGCACATGGGCCCATAGCAATTATGCAGTGGGTGGCCATCGTCATTTCCATGACTGGCTGTAGATTTACTGGTAACAAGAGTCACTGGGTCCATGAGCAGGAAGGCCATATATGGTCTAGGAACAGCCATCACCACTGGAAACAGTACAAGATGTGTGTGAATAAAAGTCAGGGGTCATGAATTATTTCATCAAAACTGTCTTTAAGAAAATTAAGGGCATAAGTGGAGCCAAAATTAACCTTTATTCTTCTAGTTTGGAATAATAATCAAGTCAAACTATATCATTTTGAAATCTCTTCTATGTGTTTTCCCAGCCTTCCTTCCTGGGAAGATCATAAAGCAGAACTTGCCAATACCAAAACACATTCCCTTCATGGTGTTTAAAATATGAAGACAGACCTTTTGGTGCTTTCTGCTGTCCAATTATAAAGCTTTTACCTGTTAATGTGTACGATTCAAACAAACACCAAAAGCATAAAAAGCTCAAACTCACCAACCTGAAGTAATCACTTTCAGCACTCTGAAGGTTATTCTCACATATCCCTTCTTATAATCACTCACAAACACACAATTTTACATAAATATGATCATACTATACTTGAGGTTCTAAACCCTATTCCCCTCTCCTTTCCTATGTCCTAAAGATCTATCTCAGTAACTAAGGCATGTTTTATATTTTAAATTCTACATACAATTTTGTTTTATAAATTATAATGTATATAACAAATCCTAATTCATAGACTTTGGGTTGTTCCCAGTTTCCAGTTTATTCATAATGAATTATGAATTCATAATTCCAAATAACACTGGGATAAGCATCCTTGTACCTGGACTTCTTTGCACTTTTCTGACAGTATCATTAGTATAAATAGCTAGAAACAAAATTGACAACAGGAGACTATATGCATTTAAACATTTGATCCCATCAACAAACTACCCTCCAAAATGATATGTCAATTTTCCTCCCGTTGACAGTGTTCTATTCCTTATACGCCAACCAAAACAGTTCCACTGTTTTTAATCTTTGCCATTCTGACAGGTTAAAATGGACATCTCAATTTTATTTTATTACAAGTGAAGTTCAAGAAAATGGAGCTTAGGATAAATGTGAACTTAATTATCTCAGGACTCCTCTGGTTAGCATTTGAGTTAATTGCATCATACTATATCCAAGGAATTGTTCATCATAAACTTGGAAACAACACTTCTCTTTGAACCTCAATAGGAAAAAACTACATAGCAAGTTTCTCTTAAAAGTAACAGATAAGAATAATTTCAATACATCAGAGCATACAGCTCCAGGCATCTTGTCATTTTTAAAAATATTTATATTCTTGAAAAAAATACAGTATTGGGGGAAAAGTCATCATTTCCAGTTTGGTCCTACCATTATAAATAATTGCCAAAAGTGACTTCAAAAAAAGGCTTAAAAAGATTGATGATCAAGAAGTCTGGCCTCTGTTCTAGGTTTGCTGCCATTCAGCTTGGTGACCTTGTAAAATTGATTTCAACTCTGTAGGCCTCAGTTTCCTCCTCCAAAAAATGAAAGGGGTTGAGCAGATATTCCTTGTGGCCTTCACCACCTAAGATGTGATGATGATCTGCATCCGAAGAACCCTAGCTTTGCCAGGTCCTTTATTGACAGACACCCAACCCTGGCACTAATCGAAGTAAGCTCCCCATCTTAAACATGACAATAAATATTGAGCTTAAATCTTGATCAAATATAAACAACCATTTTGGCAACATTCAATAACCTAGATAATCCAGAGGCATACAATATTTTTCTTTTCCCATGTGAATGTGTGTGTGTGTGTTTCATTCATTTCTCAAATATTCATTGAGCATCTACCACCTTACAGGATGGTGCTGGAGGTATGATAGTAAACAAGACAAAAGTTTTCCTTCCTCAGGTAGCTCATCTAGTGAGGAAATGGACAAAGAAGCAAGCAGGTGTTGTCTGAAAGAACATTTGAAACTGTGCTCAGATAATACTATTTCTTTCTCAAAATCCACATTTTTATGAGGTGGCATTTCCCTTTTCCTCCATTTCGCTACACAGATGAAAGTGATGAAAGGTTTGAGCAAGCATAAAATGTCTTTGGGGGAAGAAAAGAAATATTCAGGCCTCTTTTTAGAGTTAAATTATGCGTGTTGAATGACAAATCCTCACATTTCCTTATTTTAAGTGCTCAAATATAATTTTAAATAACAGGGTTTTAAATAACATTTACCATATTTCGAATTCAAAGATGGTTGTTTGGTCCTAATAAATTAGAGCAGCGGCAGATGCAGTACAGGATCAGCCCACGGAGCTGGACAGGGCTTGAGGGTAGAGCTCGTTCACAGGAGATTCATGCAGGGAAGCAAAGCACCAAGTCCACAGGCACCGTAAACTCCAGTTACAGTTGATGCTAATGGGCTGCTTCCTGGGTTCCAACAGGCAGCAGAGGCCAGCGTGGATGACATCAGCCTCCCAGGAGGGTGGCATTAGGCTAGGAAGTCATTATACTTAATATCAGCCCAGCTAAAGCATGGGATTCAGCTAGACTTTAAGCTGGTAAGAAGTAAATTAGAAACCATTTAGAAAAAGAAGTTTGTAAAAGGCCATCAATAACAGAAAGCAAAGATCAAGGGAGAAATTTGGTTTTGTGAGGTAGTGCAGTCGTTCTCAAACTTTTTCTGCACGTGGCCAAATCACCCAGAGGACTTGTTACAACTCAGATTGCTAAACCCCACCCTCACCCCTAGAATATCCGATTCAGTAGGTGTAGGTCTGGTGCAGCCAAGGATCTGCTTTGTCCACAAGTGGTATGTGTGGCTGACCTTTTTGCTCCAAGCTGGGTTTGAGAACCACGGAAAGAAAAGACCAAGAACTCATTCAAGGTTCAGCAACTAGGGCATAGAAACCTTGTTTTCCACATGCTGGCTCTGAGGGAAGGGAGTGCTGTGGAGCCTGTGACTTTACCTATAACCATGTCCTGATCTGATTGAGCAGTGAGAGAGACAGTGACAGCCAGGTGAGCATTTGCTGGACTCTGGGACTGAGCAACAGAGTGGGCAGGGGCAGAGTGAGGCAGCTGAAGATGCCATTAGTTCAGGACCAGACACCACGGATGGAGCATTGGGGGACACACCTGGTCACAGCTGTGGAGAGCAGGGCGAGGTGGGGGATCAGACAGGACCTGGCCACCTTGTCCACCAGGACTAATCACTATCCCCTCTGTGGGCTGACAGGTACCTGTCCTTCCTCATACTTGAACTGTACATCTGTATAAATTCTCCAACATATTTAAGTTTAACCCTTTGAAAATGCCAATGTCTAATAGCTTTTGACTCACACAAAAAAAGCTATTTCATGAGGTTCAACTTAATACAAACAAGAATATGAACTAAAAATAAATGCAAAATTTGTTATACTTAACTCAGATCTTTATTTAAAATGAGGAGTCAACTCCTAGGTTTTCCATATTTAGATTTAAGCACTTTGAGGATTTTTCCACTGCAAAATTTCCATCCTTGAAGCCACTGTCGCTGAACCTGAGCTGACTCTTATCTGCTGCCCCCTGCTGTCAGCGAGGGAAGCAATGTGATTTTAACTGTGCAAGGCTGGAGCTACCCTTTTCGAAGAATTTAGTATTAAACATGTCATTTAGGATTATCCCTTGTTTTGAATAACCCTTGTCACTGCTTTCCTCCTTTTAAGATTATTATGACGCAGTGGAGTAAGTTATCACGTGAGCCCTATCACATGACGTATTTCCCTTTGGGACATAACTTTAACAGTCAGGAAAGATAGAATTACAGCTGGAATCTCAAAAACTCACACTAATGACAGGGACAACTGCTTACAGATTTCAGTCATCAAGCTTCAAGCATGTAGTGAGGGGTGATAGAATACAGGGACGTTGAGCCTGGGTCTTGAGTGATTTTGCTGGAGTGAGGTTGTATTTAATTGCCTTGGATAAAAATGGGGATTTCTGCACTGGTGGTTCTGACCTCCATGTGCTAAAAGTGAATAAGTATAAGCCAACTCCAGTCCTTTGCCCAGTTCTTCCCTATACCATCAAAAAGGACTGCTGGGGTTTTATAACCATTATAGATCTAATGCAGAAAGAACTGTGTGCTGCTGGTGGTAAATGATGGTTACTTTGGGGAAATGAAGGAGAGTGCTTAAAATCCAATCCAGAATTAGGTGAAAAGTTGAGACTGACTCAGATACACAATTGTTTAAATGCCACCCACCCTATGTTCTTCATTGTTTTTAAGGGCCATGCTGCTTACTGTTTGTGAGGTTGGATAGGAGAGCTTGTGCCACTGTGAGTCCCTAGCCCTGCCTCATCTCCCCACTGCCCCTTGCAGATGCCCCTTGAACAGTGCAGGGATCCAAAAGGGAGTGGGGTGGGTACTCCCAGTTGTGTCTCAGGCTGCACACTGAGAGGAACTCTTCTGAATTATAGTTGTAATTTAATTCAGCAAATATTATTGAACTTCTCTCTGTAATTAAGCAGGCTCAGAGACACAGGAACAACTAAGTCCAACCCAAAGGCTCACAATCTAGATTCCTATAAGTATATGTTGGTTTTATCAGCTTTTATTGAAGTAAAGGAAATTGCTGGCTGAAACGTTCTTCCTCCAAGTAAACTGTTATATAGATATTATGCTACATGAACACTTGCTGCACTTTACACCTATTTCTTGTAAGACAAAGATCAAAATCTTTAACTTGGCTCTCAAGGTCCAGCCCAGGGATGCACAGACTATCTTTGCTGAGGGGTAAGTCAGTCTTATTTCATTTTGTCTTTAATGTCCAATATGTTGAGGATTGATGCTTTAATAAATACTATAAAGACTAATTATTCAGATAAATGAAATGAAAACAATCATCCAAAATGCAAGCCCAACTTTTTATTAACTGTACGTACAGAAATTGCTATTACAATTTCTGAACACATACTTTCCATTTCTATACTTAAAATCATCTTGGTATGTTAACAGATAGTTCACAGATCTGCCCAGCACACATTGAGAAACATTGACCCTGCTTACCTCTCCCTGGCACTCTGTGGGTAGCCACATTGGCTTGCTTTCTCTTGTTAGAATGTGACAACCTCCTTTCTCTGGCACAACTGTCTCTTCTGCAGAAAGCTCCTAACTCCTCTGTGCCTAATTAACTAGAAACACCCATTTGTGCTCAGGTCACATGCCTCTGTCTATCCTGACATCTTAGACTTGGTCAGGGTCCTCATTCTGTGCTGTCATTGTACCATGTACCTCCCCTTGTCACACTAATCACTAGTGAGAAAATGTGACTCCATCACTAAGCTGTCAGCTCCATGAATTTAATTCTGTCATTGGTCTTGTTCACCAAGGATCCCAAATGCCTAGCACAGTTCGTGGGACATACTACATGTTTAACACATATTTGTTTAATTAATAGATTATTAAAATATAACCTAAATTCATATCGTTCAAACCCTTCATTTTACAAATGAGAAGACTGAGCTATGGATAGTGTAAACAATTTGCCCAAAATTTCCCAGTAGATATAGATGGTATAGATAGATAGATATAGATATAGAAATAGATAAGACAGAGATAGAGATATTTTAAACTAAACCCCATATTCTGCCAACTTTATATCATGGCTTTTTATGACACATACTACAATAGGACATTATTGTAGTATTACACAGACATTATTTTGTATTATAATATTTCCATGAGTTCTAACTTCATTTTAAATATTATCCCATTTCCAAAACTATCCCAGTGTGCACAAACAACATTTTATTTTATAGCCCCTCTAATTATTCCACAGATATTTACTGAACAGCTACCACGTGCCAAACACTCCTCCAAGTTCTGTAGATGCAGCAGCAAATCAGAATGCACGACTCTGCAGAACAGCCCCAGTCTAACAGGAAAGATAGCGGCAAACTCTTAGAAAAATACCCATAATTGGTGGTAAGTCCTATGAAGAGGATAAGCCTAAGATAAAGGGATAGAGAGTAATGGAGGCTCTATTTTTGATAATGTGATTAATGAGCCTCTCTGAGTAAGTGACACTTGAGTTGAGACCTGACCAGGAAAAGGAGCCAGAAGAGTCTGATGGGAGGCAAGTAACTGTACAGCCTTGGGACAGGGACGAATCTTATTCTGTTCCAAGACCAGCAAGTATGACTGGGCACAGTGAATGAGCAAGAGAGGGCCTAACTCAAGGTTGGAAAGGTTAAGTGAGGCCAATCGTGAGTGGTTGGTTAATACAGAGGACTGTGACATGACCTGGTTTGCTTTTTCAGAGGACCAGTTGGATTGTTAAGAGCAGTGGAAGCAGGTCCATGGGGTGCTCATTCAGCAGTCCAGGTGAACAACGTGGGCAGGATGGCAGCAGTGGCCAGATTCAGGGTTTATTTTGAAGTTACAGTTGGCCAAACTTGCTAACGGATTGGATGTTGGAGATGAGAGAACCTAAGATAATTGCCAGGTTTTTTTGACCTGAGTAACTAAATGAAAACAGGAATGCTGGAAATAGAACATTTGGAGGGTGGGGATAGGTCTGAAATCAAAAGTAGAACCACATATGGAGTAAATGACACATGATGTAGACCACAGAGAGAAAAACAATTTCCAATATAATCTTTCAGAAATCTCATGATGCTGACATTTTCTTTAAAAACTTCATCTGTGCTTACATTTTGTGCTATAGTTTTATTATTATGTAAGAAAAGATTTGGCCGGAGTATTAGGTAGAAGAATAAAAATCAAGTTATTACAGGTTGCAAGCCAGTCTCCAGCCAGGTCTGTAGCTGAAGGCAGGTGAAAGGCAACCATACATTGATGCTTCTCTCCCTCTCTGCCTCTCTCTAAAAATAATAAATAAAAATTTTTTAAATTTTCATGTAATTTAAACATTACCATAGAGTATTGGAAAAATTTTTTTTGTGTGCTATGTAAAATCAAGATAATTTTCCTAAATTTAGGGAGGATGAGTTAATTTTGCTCCTTGAAAATATGTAACACTATGATCAAGGTTATTTATTATAGCAATGATTATAATGGTAAAAACAGGAAATACTCTAAATAATCACTAATTAGACACTAGATAAATACATTAAGGTATATCCTTACAACTAAATATTATGCAAATATAGTAAGAATGAAGAAATCTCTATATACTGATATAGAAAAACCATTAAGATGTATTAAGTGGTAAAAGCTAAGTACAGATTAATTGGTATAAATGCGATCTCTTATAATTAAAGGGGTGGAAAAATAATATGTATAGTATTTTTATTTGCTTATATAAGCATAACAAAACTCTGGAAGGCTACATAAGAAACTAACCACAGTGATTACTTATGAATGGGCACTATGGATGGATGAATTAGAGATAAGGAATGAATGTGAGAGAATTTTTCCACTGGGTAGCCTTTTATTTTTGAGCCATGTAGCACTTATTCAAATATTAAATTAAAAAAAAGAAATATAATATTAAGCAGAATTCAAGTAGTGACCAGGATTATTATTGAAAATAAATTGCTGCTGAAGAAATTTTCAAGGTAAGCACTTCCTGTGGCCTCTGAGCATCCTCCCTGGGGAAGAGGAAGATGAATTTTTAATGTGAACTCTTCCCTCTACTGAATTTTCCAATCTTTCCCTCTCAGAGTCCGCACACAGCCTTCCAACTTCAGTCACAAAGAGCCAGGATGTCTGGCTTCTAAGATGAAAGTGATAAAGACATCATCTTATTATATTTGCTTGATTGCTTTCCTCTTGCTCTGCCAAGTTTAGGGCTTTACAGCTCTTTTTCTTTCATTCTTTTATTCAGCAAATACCGACTGAGCACCTCCTATGTACAGTGTGCTGCTCTTTATCCTAAAATACAAAAAATTAATCTAATTTTGTATTGATCCTCTTTGCAGGTCCTATGAGATTAAGTCACTAGCCTGAAACCACATAGGACTTAATGAGAATTGGGTCTAGGAGGCAAAATCTACTTGCTTTCATTTCTTTTCTAGGTAATAATAAGGATCAAAATCACTGTGGAGGAAGATAAGACAGCTTACTTGTCTCTTTCCTTACAGTGAGTGCTTGTCTTTGCTTGAAACCGTTAATTCACTCTTATTCATTCCCATAGATTGGTTCTATCCCAGAGGCTAGGCATGATCTTGTTGCTGAGGGAGGTAGAAGGATGACTCAAATATGGGCTTTGTCTCAAGGAAGCAACATCCAGATGTACAGCAATGGGCCTTGGCTGGTGTGGCTCAGTGGATTGAATACTGACCAGCCTGCAAACCAAAGGGTCACTGGTTCAATTCCCAGTCAGGGCACATGCCTGGGTGACAGGTCAGGTCCCCAGTTGGGGGTGTGTGAGAGGCAACCACACATTGATGTTTCTCTCTCTCTCTCTTTTTCCCCCTCTTTCTAAAAATAAATTAAATAATTTTTTAAAATAGATGTGCAGCAATGGCATCCTCATAAAGAACTGTAATACATGGTGGAAATTATCAGTGCCTTAGTAGAGGTTCAGAGAAAGTTTCAAAAGGGACAGGAGTCAGCTGTGCTGGCAAAGCAACAAGAAGACTTGATCACAGAGCCCAAGCCAGAGTCACTCTGATGTGATCTGGGTCAACCCTACTCCAGAGAAAACAGAAGCCAGTGATAACTTCCTTGTGTAAGAGTCTAAGAAATACTTCTGTGCCCAATACCCTCAGTGGGTAGCCAAAAGATATCTCTTGATTATATCTTAGGGGCATATTCTATGTCTTTTGAATATATCCATAACTCTGATGATAATTTTGATATTCACTGCCCACTTAAACATGTTGTCACCAGATCAGAAATAAATATAGCCCCATATGTCCTGCAAGTAAACAAGGCCAATAACCTAATTAGACTAGACACATAAATGAGAAACAGCTAAAACTTCGTGAAAATTAACAGCCAACACTTCAAAAGACTGTGCTTCCTTTACAAGCATGGCTTCTTTTAACCCTTATATCCAACTTACAAATTAGACGTTATTATCACTGTGCCCATTGGACAGGTGAGAAATTGAGGATTAAAGAGATTGTTTTTGTGGGTGGGGAGGGGGACAGAGGGGAGCATAAAAGGAGATGGATGTAATACAACAACAATAAAATTTTTAAAAAAGAAAGATTGTTTTCTACAGTCACACAACTACTAAGTGGCAGAGTGAGGAGTTGAATCAGCCAGATGTGGCTGATTTCAAACTCATGATCTTAATCACTATGCCAGGTGGTTTTCAGATATTAGCATCAGAATCATCTGGAGGGCTTGTTAAATAAAACACAACTTGATGGCTTCACCCCTAGAGTTTCTAGTTCCATAGGTTGAGAGTAGGGTTCAAAAATTTGCATGTCTAGCAAGTTTCCAGGTGAGGTTGATGCCCTTGTGCAGGTGCTACATTTTGAGAACCACAGACTCTGCTGCTCCAAGGGGTAGCTTCCCCAGTGTTCTCTGGGGAAACTTGAACCCAGTCTCACCAGACCAATATTTATGCCAATACTCCCTTTATTGGAATAATCAAGAATTCACTTGTAGTCTTTGAACAGACCGACTCGCAGAGATGTAAAGCAAGTAGCCAATATATTAAAGTTCCTAATTAATTTATTTCCTCTTAAATGAATATGCAATTCTTTTTTATTAAGGGCAAGGTTGATCGTTCTACATGAATTACATAGATTTTTACATTAGTTGAAGAGCATTCTGATCACCAGCTTACAATAGTTTCAGTGAATATTTTGTCCTTCAGACAGAGGTCTAATATGAGAAACCAAAACAAGAGGCTCTGAAGTCAAGAGAGAAAGATACTTTGCTGGCACACCTAACTAGAAAAGGAGGTATTTGTCTTACATCCCACTGTTGTTTCTTCCCATAATGCCCTCTGATTCTTCTCAATGACATTTATGACACTTAAAAATATTTGTGTGATACTGCTCATCCTTTCCAAATTGTAAGGATCATATCCATCTGTCATGTTTACTGCTATGTATCTTGCTAGCATGGTACAGTTCCTAACAATATTTGTTGACTGGATGTCTCACTGATCTCTAAGTCATAATCTTATAAGCAACAAATCATAATCAGAGCAGTTACAAATCTGCCTAGCTAGCTCTAGAGGGGACTTTTTTAGAATATACAATAAATACTTGTGTCATGTAGGGAGTAAAGAAGGAGGAATTGTGCGAATGTTCGATAAAACAAACAGAGCCAACATACTTTTGTTCTCATTCCTAAGCCGTTTGCTGAAACACTTCTCTGAGATGCCTTCTTCCTGTTAAATGATTTTTTTCCTCTGGGCTAAATTATATTTTAAAAATACACATTGCTGGAGGAAAGCTACAGTTTAATGAGGCAAAAATAAAAAATATGCTATGAATCCAATCCAGCTGTGTGGATATTTTCTGCCAAGAGGTGTAGGAGTGGAGTAGTAGGGAATGTGCGTGAATGTGAATGTGAATGGACGTCTAGAGGACCAGATGGACTGCAGGCTATATCAGGAAGAGCCAGTGCCTGTGTGCTGATTGTCATGCTCCAGATGGCCTAGTAACCATCCCTACCCTCAGACACCAAGGGAGGATGCTGGCTGAGTCATCTCTCTCATTCTTGGATCCCATATGTCTCTCTTCAGTCTTATTGTGGTCCTGATGATACCTGGTGGGTTCCAAAGCACTGGAAAAATATCATAAAGATTGGTAGGATGGCTATTAAAATTTTTAGATGGACCAAAAAGTAGAGAACTGAACAGAATACGTTTGGAATTTAGTATGAATGTGAGTTGCCAG
Organism: Noctilio leporinus; assembly: GCA_004026585.1. Taxonomy (NCBI): domain Eukaryota; kingdom Metazoa; phylum Chordata; class Mammalia; order Chiroptera; family Noctilionidae; genus Noctilio; species Noctilio leporinus. The sequence continues at coordinate 89,896 of PVIW01005747.1, forward strand.
CATCAAAGAGAGAAGTGTGGGTGCCTCTGTGCAGAGACAGAGGCCTTAAGTAAACACCTTCATTCTGTGAGTTCCTTTAAGCTCATGTACAATTGGCCTGATGACAATGTTTTTAGATGAAGTTCTAGTGAATGCTACTCGCCAATGTGAAAAGACACAGTAAGAAACAGCCTAATAAAGTACAGTCATTATGATGCCTCCTTTAAAGGTACTTTTTTAGGACAGCATTCATTATATTACCCAATACCTTCTCATAGGGTAGAATTCTGTAGGAGGGGAGACTTCTTTTTAATAAATTTATTGGCATAGCAATGGTTAATAAAATTGTATCAGTTGCAGGTGTACAAATCTATAATATATCACTGTATATTGTATTGTGTATTCACCACTCCTAATCAAGTCTCCTTCCATCATCATTTTTCACCTATTTACCCTTTTCTCTCTCCCTCCCCCCCGTTTCCCACTGGTGATCACCATACTGTTTGTGTCTACAATTTTCTTTGTCCAACTATCAACAACAGAATCTTAAAAATAAAAGTAAACTAAATAAATAACCAAAAGAGGACCAGTATCAGTTGGTGTGGGGATCAGTTGGTGTGTTAGACCTGTTGGAGGTCTAACAGCTGGGAGGGGGAAGGAGGTGAAATGGGGAAATGGTACAGGGATTAGGAAACAAAATTGGTGGGTACAAGATAGATGGGGAGAGTTAAGAATAATATAGGAAAGGGTGAAGCCAAGGAACTTATATGCATGCCCCACAGACATGAACTAAGGTGGATGGGATTGCAGGAGGGAAGTGGAATCCTGGGTGGAGAGGAACAAAAGGAAAAGAAATTGGACAACTTTAGTAGCATAATCAATAAAATATACTTTAAAAAATTTTGCTCAGTCCTTTCACCTTTTTTCACCCAGCCCCTAACCTAGCTCCTTCTAACAGCCATCAGTCTGTACTCTGTATCTATGAATCTGTTTCTATTTTGTTTGTTAGTTGATTTTGTTCATTAGATTCCAGATGTAAGTGAAATCATATGGTACTTGTCTTTCTTTGGCTGGTTTATTTCACTTAGCATAATATTCTCCAGGTCCATTTATACTGTTGCAAAAGGTAAAATTTCCTTCTTTTTTTATGGCCAAGTAGGATTCCATTGTGTAACTGTACCAACTATCTACTGATAGGCAAGCACTTGGGCTGCTTTCAAATCTTAGCTACTGTAGATAATGCTTTAATGAACATAGGGATGAACGTATTCTTTGAATAGGTGTTTTGGGTTTCTTCAGGTATGTTCCCAGAAGTGAAATAGCTGGGATATAAGGCAGTTCCATTTTTAATTTTTTGAGGTAACTCCATGCGTACTGCTTTCCACAGTGGCTGCTCCAATCTGCATTTCCACCAACAGTGCCCAAGGGTTCTCTATTCTACATATCTTTGCTAACACTTGCTGTCTGTTGATTTATTGATGATAGCCATTCTGACAAGTGTAAGGTGATATCTCGTTGTAGTTTTAATTTGCATTTCTCTGATGATGGGTGATGTTAAGAATCTTTTCATGTCTATTGGCCACCTATATGTCCTCTTTGGAGAAGTGTCTATTTAGGTCTTTTGCCCATTTTTTAACATTTTTTGCTGTTATTGAGTTGTAAAATTCTTTATAAATTTTGGATATTAACCTCTTATCACATGTATCATTGGCAAATATGTTCTCCCGTTCTATAGGTTATCTTTTCATTTTCTTAATGGTTTCCTTTGCTGTGCAAAAACTTTTGTTTGATGTAGTCCCGTTTGATTGTTTTTTCTTTTATGTTCTTTGACCAAGATAGATCAGAAAAAAATACAGCTTCAATAAATATCCATGATTTTACTGCCTGTGTTTTCTTCTAGGATTTTTATGGTTTCTAGTCTTGCATTTAACTACTTTGAACCATTTTAATTTTATTGTAAAATATTGTAAGGTATAAGGTGGTGGTCTAGTTTCATTTTTTGCACATATCTGTTCAACTTTACCAGAACCATTTATTAAATTCACTGTCTTTACCCCATTGCATGTTCTTCCCTCCTTTGTCAAATATTAATTGATCATATAGACATGGATTTATTAGTTGGCTGTGTATTCTGCTTCATTGATGCATGTGTCTCTTTTTATGTTTGATTACTATGGCCTCAGGCTAACTAACTGTGAGCATCAACCCTGACCAGTGTACAAGCTGCTCTACAGGTGATGACCACATGGAGTGGAACTTGCCTCAGAAGGGTCTATGCCTGCTGGGATCTTTCTTTGGGAATGTTGCTTATAAAGCTAATTAAGTCCTACTCTGATGTTGTCTGAAGATGGCTATTGGGTGTGGTGGTTCTGGGGCCTTTTGGGAGGAACTCTGGTATAGATCAATGTCAAATGCTGCCCGTGACTAGCCCTGGGCAACTGATTTAGAGCTACAAATTGATTCACAGTTTGTAGCTTCCTTTGCTGGGCATGGGTACACAGAGGACCAAGCTGCACTGAGGCTGACTTTTACCAGAACTGGGTCCAGGGAGAGGTCAACAAAATCCCCAAGGCACCCTGAGGTTTGCCTCCACCTGCTTCTACCTGCCAGCTGCCTGTTAGTCTCAGTCAGTGAAAGAGCCTCTGAGGTACTCGAGTTGCATGAGGCAGGTTCTCAGCAAGTCACCAGGTTGGGGCAAGTGGTGTTCACCAGATTGACACAGGTTCAAACTTGGTGGCAGTGCTGGGTCTGAGGCCACTCAGCAAATGTCCCTGGGTAGACAAAATCTAGCTGCCACCACTGGGTGCTGACACACCTTTGTATTGGGCTGGGTCACAGGGATTTGTCAGGGTGAGGCCAGCAGTATTTATCAGGCCCAAACAGACCAAGACTTGGCTGTGTGAAGGGAGAACTCTGCATGTGCAAGGGAAAACTTTTCATGGCCCTAGAGCCCTGCAACTCAATCTGTCCTGGGTTTTCTCCCAACCTCTGAAGGACAGAGCCACCAGGTGGTGGGAGGGTGGGGCTGCCAGAAGTCCAGAGAGTGGGACTAAAAGATCTCTCCTGAGGAGGAGTCCCCAGGCAGGTTCACGGAAAAGTGGGGGCATGGCCCTGGTGCCAAGCCACACAGCTCAGTCACTGACACCCCCCTAAGTCTGCCCAGACTTCCATGCTCTGTCCAGGCAGCTGGCTCCTCAGCAGGGCACAAGCTGTACAGGATGAGGCTATTATTTTCCCCCAGGCTGATGCCATATAGAAGGGTGGGCTCTACCCAAGGAAGATGGCATCTGCAGTGCAGGAGAGTGACTTAGCATAGAGGTCCTAGTGGCTAACCCCAGTCCTTCCCCATAGGACTCTAGTCCACTCTACGTTCCCTGTCCTGGAGCCCAGAGTGAGTAGCTGCAAACTAGATTTTGTGTATTGGCCCTTTAAGAGAGCACAGCAACTATAGCAGACTGCTCTCTCTCCCTGGCAGACAGGATCCTCACTGATTTTCATGGCCAGATGTTACATGGGCACCTCTTCCTGGCTCTGGTGCTCTAGGCTGAGGAGCCCAGCTTAGGACTGAAACCTCACACATGTCAGGAGGAACCTTGGCAACTGAGATAAATCTCCGGAATCTCAGCAGCTGCCTGTGAGAGCAGGGCCAACCCGTTTTGCATCTCTGCCCTTCTACCAGTCCTGATATGGCTTCTTCTATAAATCCTTGGTTATAAAACTTCTTTCCAACTAGTCTTCAGTGGGTTATTCAGGTTACTTGTTCAATATTTTAGTTGTAATTATAGCTTGGTCCACCTACTTCACCACCATCTTGGATCCCCCACAGGATTTATTCATATTCATATAAATTTAATATTACTAATTTATTTATTATTAACAACTTATTTTAAAATAAAATAATATGGAAACCAATAAATGAGTAAAATTTTGTAGTACTCATTAAAAGAGACCTAAGTAGATGGCAAGGACTGTAATAAAGTAATCCAGTTTAAATTATTGAAAAAACTGTCCTTATTTTCTGTGATATAGTTGGTTTTATTTTTGTGACTTAAACCACTATGATATTAAAATATCTGAATTCAAGAAGTACATTCTATTTTCAGTTCAATCTTCTCTAAGTAACTAAGCACTGTTTTTAATGAGCGAAAAATGCAAACCATTTTATTTTCACTTTTAAAAGAAAAGGTCAGAGTAACATTAAGCCTACTGAAATGATTATTTTTTAAGTTGGAAAGGTCAGGAAGAAAAAAAGTATTTTTGGAATTTTAAAATCTTTATGACTTTAATATAGAAAGTTCAACAGACTAGGTTGTTTTTCTTCCTGGTACATAAAATTTCTTAAAATACATCTGCAATGAAATCTTCACAAACATTTATTATAGATTATACTGTTGAATAAATTAGGATATCAACACAGATACAGATATTAGATATATAATATGGCAAAACATGTATATATATTATAACTAAAAGTGTGATTTGTGATAAACTAAGCAAAAAGAAAAAAACCAGGAAGTAGGGCTTTAAAATAACTGCTCTTCTCTGACTTTTATGGTAACATTTAGGGGAAAGCAGCATTTAAGTGTAAAGAAATGAAAAAGAAGTCAGTGTGTTTTAAAGTCTAGTGAAATAGCACAAGGACCCACTTAACCAGAACACTCAAAGACATGTGAGTGTCTTGTAGTCAAGACTGACTAAAAGAAAAAGGAAAGCTTTTTTAGTGAAAAATCCTTCTAAAATGTTTCAATGCTTCATTCTGCATTACTAAGCATGATCTACTGTACCTGATTCTTTCCTTGAAGAGTGGAGATACTACTGGCCTCAGGGCTCTTACTCAGTGCAGCTTCCCTTGTTGATGGTCTCAAGTGTAGATGTCAGAGATGAATATATACTGGTTGTGGGACATAACTTGGAATCTTTCTAATCTTTCTTTCAGATGTGCTTGTTTACTTAAAAATTAGTTTTTTCTTCTAAACATGAAATTTTTAGATTCATTAATTAACCAAAAGTTAATTTCTGGTAAAATTAATTGAAGATACTAGTTAACTAGATTTTTTTTTTTTTACTGTGTCTGAACAGATTTTAAGTGGCTCAAAGGAAATAATGTGGTGTTGTTAATGTGGGGAAGAGGCAAGTAATTATAAATTTTCAGAAAAATAATACATTTTGATCAGATTAAACCACTTTGAGTTTTGTTCAATTCATTGTTTACAGGAATAGCTTTAGTGAAGAACCTAAAACCTGTTACATTCCTGAGAACATTTTAAAAGTTTAATGAAAACTCACATATGTTGATGTGGGAACAACTAGCATCTTAACAAAAAAAAAAAATTTTTTTTTCTGAAACATCTATCTAGAATTAGAATTAACTTCAATCTGTCTAATGAAATGTCAGTATCATGTTGTTGCTTTTATCTTTGAACCTGAGAGACCATAATGCATTATTTAGCAAGTTGAAATGAGATAAGGCCAAATCTCTTTTAAATGTTAATTTAATCTCTTCTGATATATATATCTGAGAGTTAGTAGGAAGAAACTGTAGGGGTGAGTGGAGAATACATTTTTAGGAGACTGAGAAAAATTTCATAGGCTACTTAAAATTGATATTATCACATTACTCTTTTACCAATATACGTATAGCAACTTGGGACCAGATAATGTTTATTTCCAACGTAGGAGACACAGGCACCCTGCCTGAAGCCAAGTGCAGAAATGACCCAATACCCGCCGTGGACTCCATGACAGTCCACCCAACTGTCTTAATCCTTCAGAATTAGTAGCAACATGTGAATGTGGTGCTCATTTATAATTCATCAGGCAAACCAGTGAACTAATTAGGAGAAATATATTCTTTTGGAACTGCTAGAAATGTTTCAATGATCTTAAGGGCCTGTATGTTGAATCCTTTCTTAGATGTTGCAAGTTGAAGTTCATTTTTGTGTTTGCATATAACTTGGGTTGAATAAATTTTCTAATATGGCTTTATATTTGCCAATCTGAGAGCACATAAAATGGTCTGTGAATTCATTAGCAAGTTTATGGTATCCTGGAGCTTTGCAACTGCTGCTTGAACATACCAGATCCAGACTTAACCTTGACTTCTATTGTTAGAAGTTCATTAAACTTTTCATTTCATTATAATGTAGCATTGTAAAATTACTCTTACAAAAATAAATTGTTCTTTCAGATATTATAGATGGCCTATTATGGAAAATAATGCACCCAGGTAATAGGATTTTGCTGAGTTATAGAATTATTAGAGCATATTGAATGTTTACTTTTACACACGAAAACCGTGTCAAGTCAGTAAAGCAGTTATTATTAGTACCATGCTCAGGCTCCTGTTTCAATAAAACTGAGTTGTCTGCCTAGGGTCACAGAAGACTGGGAAGTATTTGTTTCTGGGTCTTACCCTCAGTTTCCAACTTCATGTCCTCAGTTAACAAGGATCCCAACTAACTAATCTCAGTGACCACATGTATATAAAAGCCAGATTCTCTCTCTCTCTTTCATGGCCACTTGGAGTTGATAGATATACAAACAGAATAATACCCCCAAACAGCAAAATTTGGTAATTATTTCCTTCCCCTTCTGGTTTGTCAGTTGAAGGAGAACCTCCAAAAAAGAAATACGTAATATAGAGAGTGGAACGTGAACTCAGCACAATTCAGACATTGGCTTCAAAACCACTTAGAACCTGACTAGTTGGAATGGCCAGCCAGGTGATCCTCCTACTCAGCTTTTCATGTTCGAGGGTGCCAACACATCCATAGGGGAGAGAATTGAGAGGTGGTTTTTAAAATAGGCACTTAAATGGTAGCTTTAAGAATAAATTTCATACATATATTGATATTTAGAATAGTGTCCTTCAGATTTGGAATTAATAGGACTGTGATTATAGCCAGAATGTCAGACAGAAAAGTAAAATGAACTGATACATCCTCTGAATAAAAATAGAAATGTAAGTTACAGATTGATGGTGATTAGAACAAAGGAAACAGGCTTTATTTTAAACATTCAGGCACTCCAGGGGTCCTGTTTTATTTGAAGTCCCCTATTGACATCTTCCTAGGGTGACATCTTCCCACAGAATGGTCCAGGCTATATCTGGCAGCCAGAACCCCTGAAAAGTTGCAGAGATATTAGCAAGAACTTTTGAAAAATAAAACTGCCTGTGCTACATGATTACTTTCTAATTGTTCTATTTTTTCATTGTTCCATGGTTATGTACATACCAATTGTATATTTTAATTGATATATACATATATTAATGAAATGAAGTCTGTAAAATGCATATAAACTTCTAGTTGGGAATAAATAACTTTTTTAGAACATTCAGATTTCAAAACCAATTTCTTTTTTCATAAGAAAATTCTCTTCAAGAACTTCCACTTATAATTTGAGGTTATGTGGCTAGAACTTTAATTCCATTTGGGAAGGCTCAGCTCCTATTGGCACTAGCTGACTATTGCAGGCACAATCTTCTTCTGAATTTCTTTTGGGCAACTCTCTGAAAAATAGGTCATGGTCCCTGACCAAACACTGCCACCTAAGGCAACTGTGGCCTCCTGGGCTCAGAATTTCTAGATTACAATAGCTATGAAGTCTTTTTGATCCAATTAGAAATAACAAAATGAATAATCTTAAAACTTAAAATAACTCTTATTGAATTGTTTTTGGATTTTTCTAAACAGTTTACCGAGGTACAAAAGTAAACCACTTTGTAATCTTTCATAGGTAGTTACTTAGATCCTTTATTGGTTTACTGAGGCTTCCATAACAAAGTACCACAGACTGGGTGTTTTAAATGATAAAAATGTATTGTCTCACAGTTTTGGATGCTGGAAGTTTGAGATCAAGTTGTTGGCAGGTTTGGCTTCTCTGAAATTTCTCTCCTTGGCTTGTGGACACCTGTCTTCTCCCCTCTACTTTTCACATGGTTTTTCTTCTGTGTCCTAATATTTTCCCATAAGACCAAGCATATTGGATTAGGGTCCACCTTCATGACCTCATTTTAACTTAACTGCCTTTTTAATAAAGACCCTATATCCAAATACAGTCATATATGGGGTACTGGGGGTTGGGCCTTCAACGTGTGAATTCGGGGAGACACAGTTATTAATCCCAACTCCTTAGAAATCAGTTTCACATTCTCTACTGGTAGCAAGGTTCAGCATCTCAGTCTTGCTGCTGATCCTTAATTTCTTTCTATGCCTTGTCAGTCCCCTTTGATTTAGGTCATCCCAACCCTGGATAAGATCCCAACCCTGGTCTTTGTGGCTACAGAGACTTAAACTTCCTCTTAACCTGTTATGGATAAGGCCTCTTGCCCATAGTGGGACTGTTCTGCCTCTGTCGCTGTTATTCAAGTCTACTCTTTTCATATGTCCCTTGTGGCTTTTAAATTCAAGTTCATGGCAGTGTTTTATGTAATAACCAAAAAAATGGAAATACAACTCAAATATCCATCAGAAATTGAATGATATATTATGGTACACTCAGATGATGGAATGTTACATAGTGGTGAGAATGTAAAACTGTTGCTATTTATGCCATGGATGAACCTCACAAACATAATTTTGCAAATTTTGCATCTTTCACCACTTACCTAATGACAATTAGGCCCATAGGATCCGTGGGCTCAGCAATAAGAGCTCATAGGCAATTATTATTCTTCGATACCTACAATGTGCCAGGCAGGCATTGTAAAAATGCTTTCATAGACTGTCTTATTTAACTGTCACAAATTTATGAAGTAAGTAGATAATGTTTCCATACATACTGGGTAAAATGGAGGCTTAGAGAGAGTATTTTACAAAAAGCAGATCCGAAATGGAGAGTCCTGTCTTCTGCCTGCACTCCCAGTGTCAGTGCACATGGCACATGGCCATCCCCCTCTCTCCTCTGCTGACCATGGAGGCTGCACTGGTTCCATTAGGCAGTAATCACCTTGACCACACCTGGTCACACACTGATGAGGCTCACAGCTCCCAGGCCTCCTCCCTACAAGGTGAGAGAAACTGTTCATTCCCTTCCAGGGAACCCAGAGGCATTAGGGATAGGCCAATCCACACATTGTTAATGACCCTCAACAGTGTCAAGATAAGCAATGGCTGCAGGGTCTGATGCAGAATTTTAGAACAGGAATTCCCAAAGACTGTTCTAGCTTCTCTCTTGGAGCTGTTTCAGGGAACGCAGACAGATGGGGTACCTTAGCTTCAGAACTTCTTGGCTAATTGCTTGTGAATTTAACCTAGTTTCTAAAATTTACTTTTTCTAAGTTCATCAACAAAGCTGGGGCATTTGATGACTGATGAACAAGCTGGTAAAAACACTTGCATCTACAAGAAAATGAGGAAAGCCACAAAGAAGACTATTAAATAGTGAGGCTGAAAAACACAATTCTTGTTCATCAATTAGAACTTGCCTGAAACATTCATAAAGGGGATGAATTCCAGTTCACTAGTTAATAGTCCTCTAGAATGAAAATTGATAACAGTGTTATACTACCTTATGACCTCTGGTTAAATTTGCTGTCTCCAATTCAGTAATTTGGTGACACCATATTTAACATAAGCTCTTTCCATCTGTTTAAGAAAAGGAGGTATTTCTGCTCTGGCTCATGGCACAGTAGATAAGGCACTGGCCTGCGAACCCAGGGGTCGCTGGTTCGATTCCCAGTCAGGGCACATAACCAGGTTGCAAGCCAGGTCTCCAGCTAGGTCTGTAGCTAGAGGTAGGTGAAAAACAACCACACATTGATGTTTCTCTCCCTCTATGCCTCTCTCCTGTCCCCTCTCTTTGAAAATAATAAATAAATAATAAATAAAATCTTTTTAAAAAAAGGAGATGTTTGTTCTCTTTGACCTAAGATAATAACCATCAACATTTAAAGACCTCCAATTTAGTATGGGAATGAAATTCTTTTCTGTGACTTTTTTTTTTTTGGCTTGATATGTATATTTTATCTAGTAGAGGCAAGAAGTTGAGAAATACATATAATTACTGATAAGTGAAAGAGTTTCACAGTTAATCATGTCCGTCCAAGAAAGCTTTTCCATGGTCTGGACCACCTATTTACCGACCAAGATTTTTTTTTTTTTTTTTTTTTTTTTAAATTTTATTGTTGTTGTATTACATCCATCCCCTTATTGCTCCCCTCTGTCCCCCCACCCACCCACCCATTCCCCCCAAAGTCAATCCCACCTGTTGTCCATGTCCATGGTTCCTTTATACTAGGTTCTTGTCTAAGCTGCTCCCCATCTTTGCCTCTACCTCTCCCTCCCCCCTACCCCGTTCCCCTGACCACTGAAGGCCTATTTCTTGTATTCATATACTTG